>JAQQSU010001079.1:0-15299 GCA_028627135.1 Pseudochirops cupreus | reverse complement strand
GGGGGAAAGACGGGGAGAAAATATGTAACTCAAAAAAAAATTTTTAATAAAAAAAAAAGAAAAAAATCAACCAAGAAAAAAAAAAAGATAAGTCTAGGCCCAGTACTCTATCTGCTGACCTTCCAGTGAATATCCTGAATTAATTTCTTTAAGTATTGACTGAGAGGCAGTCAGGTGGTACAGTGAATAGAGTACCAGCCCTGGATTCAGGTCTAATGAATCTGGGTTCAACTTGCATTCATCCTGAGTGAGGAGAACAGAACCAGGAGAACTTTGTACACAATTACAGATATGTTGTGATGACTAACTTTGATAGATTGGTCTCCTCTCAGCAATGCAACACTATAAGACAGCTCCAAAAGACTCATGATAGATAGGGCTATCCACATCCAGAGAAAGAACTGTAGAGTCTGAATGCAGATTGAAGCAAACTACCTGCTCTCTCTCTTTTTTGTTTTGTTTTGTTCCTTCTTTCTTGATGTTCATTCCATTGGTTATAATTCTTCTTTACAACTTGACTGATGTTTAGTGTTCAAACTGGGTTCAAATCCAGACTCAGATTCTTGACACTTAACTAGTTGTGTGACCTTGGGCAAGTTACTTAACCAGGGTTGCCTTGCCTTCCCCCCTCAAAAAAAAAAAGTATTGACTGATCTGATCTCCTTACTGGCCAAGGGATTCTCAAAAGACTTCTCTAGAACCACAATTCAATAGCATTGATTCTGCAGCTCTCACAGCCATATATTGTTACTATATGGACCTCTGTTGGCAAGACATGCCTCTGCTTTTTAGTATGCTGTTCAGATTTGCCACAAATTTCCTTCCAAGGAGCAAGTGTCTTTTAATTTCATGGCTGCAGTCACCATCTGCAGTGATCTTTGAGCCTCAGAATAACAACATCTGACACTGCTTCCATGTCTTTTCCCTCTATTTGCCAGAAAATGATGGGACCAGTCGCCAAGATCTTGGGGTTTTTTTTCTTTTTCGTGTTAAGCTTCAATCCAGCTTTTACACTCTCTTCTTTCACCCTCATCAAGAGACTTCTTAATTCCTCTTCACTTTTTGCCATCAAAGTAGTAGTGTCTACATATCTGAGATTGTTGATAATTCTCCCAGCAACCTTAATTCCAGCTTTTGATTCATCTAGCCTGGCATTTGTCGTGATGTACTCTGCATCTAAGTTAAATAAACAAGGTGACAATATACAGCCTTGTTGTACCACTTTTCCAATCTTAAAGCAATCAGCTGTTCCATGTTCAGTTCTAACTGTTGCTTCTTGACCCACATACAGGTTCTTCAGGATCTAGTACTCTCATCTGTTTGAGGACTTAGCATGAACAAAAAAAACAAAAGCCCCTGTTGACCAACATAAATTCCAAGCTCTGTTTTTGTTCAGGGGTCATTTATCTGAATAAAAAGAAGACAGAAAACATCAGCACAATATTTGTTCTAGTCATGGAGATGGATAGACTGGGGAAGGAGCTATCATGGGTAGAGAGGCTGATATTGGACTATTCAAAGTCTGGCAAAAAATCCAAAAAGAATTCCCAAACCCAGATATCCTTAGTTAAAAACAAAAACATAAATTGATAACAATTCCAGTCTGAGATCAAGTAAAGGTAGGCTTTTTTTCCTCCCTTTTCCCTGGAGATAGCTCTTTGGTAGGCCCCAGGTTTGAAAAGGAAGCAGGGTCATTGTTGTTCTTGTTGTTCTTGTTAGTGGTGGTCATCCTGCTTTCTGGAAGAGGACCATGACATTAGGAAGATGATACCATGACTTGCAAGTGAGTTGGATTTAAGTGAGGGAGATTGTGCAAAGTCACCAGCCTCACTTTCTCCTCCAAAGTCATCTGGGTCAAGTGGTAAGTTACAGGTCTGGAAGACTAGAGATAGCCCCATACAATGGGAGGCCTTGGCCTTTTTAAGCTAAGGTCTTTCTTGAGTTCTCACTTTGACCACAGCAATACCCATTCAGTGATTAAAGCCGGTTAAAAAATGGGCCAGGGAAAAGGCTCATGATGCAAAGTGCTAGCCATATCCAGAGAAAGAATTATGGAGTCTGAATGCAGATTGAAGCAAACTATTTGTTCTCTCTCCTTTTTGTTTTGCTTTGTTTCTTCTTTCTTGTGGTTCATCCCATTGGTTATAATTCTTTTTTACAACATGACTAATGTGATAATATGTTTAATATGAATGTGCATGTAGAGCCTACATCAGACGGCACACCATGGGGGGGGAGAGAAAGGGGAAATTTTAAACTCAAAAACTTGTGGAACTGAATGTTTTAAACAAAAAATTAATTGATTGATTAATTAATTAATTAAAATTTTAAAAAGGAATGGCTCCTTTTATCTAACAAAAAAAAAATCAGTCTGAGAGGGGAAGACCCTCAGGCTTTCTGGCCCAAACAGAGATGATTACTGTTTACATTCACTTGGAGCCAGAAGGGTCAAACAATGACCACTAAGTGGTGCTTGACCTGGAACCTATTGTTGGCCAATCAATGAGAGCCAGAGTAAATTGGGTTTAAGGCCTGGTCTTTAAGAAAGCAATCTGGCCAGTAAACTCCAAGATAAGATAGCCTTGTGATCTAGGGGAACTCTGTTGCTCTAAAGGAGAAAACCCCTCCCCTGAAGGAGAAAACCCTGCCCCTGAAGGAGAGTGAGCTGTCTGGGAGCAGCCACCTACAATAAGGGAGTGGGAAGCAGTTTAGCTGCCTAGGCATGTTCAGCTCACTCCTCGGCCTTAAAAGATAGACAGATCAGTCTTTTTCTGGTCATCAGAGCTATCTGGTGGGTTATTCTAGCAGACTTGGGAGAAACAGACAGATGATCTCATTTGCATGTTTCTATTTCATAAGAAGAGTCTTAAAGACAGCTGGGCTTAGAAAGAGAAGACCTGAGTTCAAATCCCCACCTCTGACAATGGCTATGCAACTCTGAGAAGATCATTTATCCTCTATCTGCTTCAGATAAGCTTCTAGGATTTATCTACTAATTCGTAGTAGGGCTGTGATTTCTACTGGTAGAAAAACTTCCCATATCAGGAATCCCTACACTGATGAAATCAGAGATCCTTATGTATTCATATAGACATAAGATTTCAAAATCAAATAAACAAGTAGTAATGCCTAGGCAAGGCACCTTTGGTAGGTGTTCCAATTAGAAAATGATATACCAATTATGAAAATTAGGCAATACAGTGAATAGAGCACGGGCCCTGGAAACAGGAGGGCCTGAGTTCAAATTTGACCTCAGACACTTACTAGCTATGTAACCTCGGGCAAGTCACTTAACCCCAATTGCCCTGCCTTCCCTCCTCCAAAAAAAAAAGCAAAAATGAAAATTAGATAATACGAACTATAAATATATGCACTACTCCTCGATACAATGCCGTCCATCACTAATTATAAGGTCGCTTGTCCCAAGTCAGTTTTTGTTGAGGTTTAGGGGTGCTAAGATCCTGAATAGTAACAGGCCAAGTCCTGCCTGAATGAATTCAACGCAAGCCTTCTTTCAGCCAAAGAAAAACAAAGTTTCCTAAAGATTTGCCATATTGGGTAGATTCTTAAGGAATCTGAGCATTTGTGATGTTTGCATTGACAAGCAGGCCAGATAGATTCTGAACCCTTCTGATGAGGGCCAGATTGAACATTCATAGAGGCAAGAGGATCTTGCATACAGAAAGACTAGGGGTAGTCAAGCAGTCTGGGGTGACGGGAAGAGGGGTCCAGGGAGGATCTTGTTGGAAGTGGCCAGTAGGTTGAAGTGCCTAGAGGTCAGAGGGGTCTAGGGAGAATCTTGATGGGACTGGGGTGACTAAAGGTCAGGAACCAAGAAAATGGGATTTTGATAGATTCAAGGGTGGGAAGTAGCCAAAGGCAATCTAGAGGTAACAGAGATTTGGACTTCGGAATAAATCTTGAGGCTTATAGCCTCAGAATGCCAGATCCAGAGGGAAGTTTCAAGGAGAGTTCAAGGGGGTTCCTAAAGCCTATACCCCATTACCTTTACTCCTTAACAAAGGACATTTTTGCAGACTTGAGAGCTGTCATTCTCCATTTCCCATATCCTATTGTCTCCCCTGAGGTGTGGCAGCTGTCCTAGCTGGTGCCATGCCTCTCTTTGACTGGTACCTGAGTCAAAGCAGGCAGGAACAAGGAAAATCCAAGTCAGACTCAGATCCATAAAGTTCATTCAACATCTCAGCATGATTTCTCTGGGCCCTGGTGTTTCCTTCTCTGGATCTTGAGGTAAGTGGCACACATACCTTGTAGAGTTGAATCAGAGATGATTTATAGTTTCGTCGTCCCTCCCCACTTTTAGTCTGGTACTCGGTTCTACCTGCTACTACATGTCACCAAGAAATAATAAGATCTTAATTGTTTCCAGTAGTGCCTCCCTGGGACTTCTACAGGCAATCTGAAATCAATTGAATTGAATGTTACATTTTTACAATAAATATTTTCAAATACATATTCAAACTTAAGTATAATTCCAATTTAGGAAAGAGAAGGCATTTTACTTGAGGAAACACCTACCGAGTACAAGGAACTGAGGACACTGGGTCAGAAACACAACAGCCCCTCCTTGAACTATCTTACATTTTACTGGTTGGAAGCAACATATACACAGAGGAGTAAATACAATATAATTTCAAGAGGCAGAGAGTCTAACATCTGGGAGGGAGGAGAGAGATAGAAAAAGTTCTTGAAGAAGTGATGGCCCCTGAGTTGTGTTGTGAAGGAATTTAGGGATCCTAGGAGGCACAAGTGAGGAAAAAGAATAAAGGACATGTGAAGAAAGATGCTATCTGCATCCAGAGAAAGTACTGATGAATAGAAGTACGTAGAGAGTAATTTCATATATATACCTATTTGTGTTCAATGGTAGTCATCTCTGGTGGGAGGGGAGAAGGAAAAAAGAAATTTTTTTAAGCTTTTTTTTTTTTTTTTTTTTTTGCTTTTCAGAGGGGGGAAGGAAGGGCAATTGGTTTAAGTGACTTGCCCAATGTCACATGGCTGGTAAGTGTTAAGTGTCTGAGATCAGATTTGAACTCAGGTCCTCCTAACTGCAGGACCAATGCTCTATTCACTGTATCACCTACCTGCCCTCTAAAAGAGAAATTTACATGGTAATGTTGAGTTTTAAGGTTTAGATTAGGGGTGCTTGAGACCCCAAAATATCAATACATTGGGTCCTACCAAATGAATTCGACTCAAGTCTTCTCTCAGCCAAAGTAAAGCAACATTTATTAGAGATTCACCTTAATGGGTAGACTCTTAAGGAGCCTAAGTATATGTAAAGTTCGTATTGACAAGTTGGCCAGAATAATCTGACACAGAATGAATCTGCATTAGATTGAATTCTTGGCACCTTCATGGAGGCAAGTGTAAAGCCACTCATGAGCAACTTTCCAGAGGACTGCTGCTGTGAACTACTTTCAAGGTTCTAATTACATAGTATAGTGAATACTATATTTATTCAATAACAAATGAGAGCAAAATATTCACAGAAAATCAAGGTATAGCATTCACAGTGTTACAACTTATCACAGAAAATCAAAATACAGCATTCACAACAACTTATCACTAAGATGGTCACATAGTTCTGAACAAAGTACAATCATTTAGTCAATCAATCACTCAGTAACTTAATCATTCAATCAACTCAATCATTCAATCATCCTTAAGGAGGTTTGCCTCCTTAAGGGTCACAAAATACAAAAATCAAAGTACTCCACTCCTGGGTAGTACATTCATTTAGTCAATTTCAGAGTCCTTAATTCAATCACAAAGTACAATCACAAATAAATTACAATTCTATCAGTCACTACTCAACACAAAATAACACAATTCAGCAGACAAGGTTTCCAACTGTCTGACCATTACATTCATACCTGGTTAGTTACCAGAGAGGGAAGCACCAACATCTGGGTTTTCAAAGCTGGGGGGAGGGGAGGCTTAATGGCTGCCCCTAGTCTCATCTGGACAAATCGCACAACTCTTCCCAAATTGAGTCCCAAAGCAAAAGCTCACATCAGGGTCAATCACTACTCAGTATTCACAGAGAGGTCTTTTCATCTTGACCCAAGGTAGGCTCTCAGATTCCCTGGATCCCCTTCCATGGTCCCAGCTCCTACCTGGATTCACCAAACTGTCACCTGGGTTCAATGGCAGACAGCTCCCAGTTCCTCGTCCAGCTCTTCATGCAGTTCCTGTACCATGCTGAAGCCCACAGTGTCCAGTCCACCTTAAATCCTTCACAGCTCTATTCCTGGGAAGTCAAGGCTTAACAAACCCACAAACAGGTTCATGCAAAGTACCAGCATCACAGTCATGCTTCCTCAGTCTTTAGCAGCTCCCAGGAGAAGCTGGTAACTCCCCAGCAGAAGCTCCAGCTGGTTCCCAGAATGAAAATCACTTCATCCAGATTCTCAAAATCAAAATCATTCTCTCCAGCCTGGGCCTTTCCTCTTCAGCCTCCTCAGCAGCAGCTACTTCTGTCTCTACAAAGCTTATTCCCAAGAAGTTCTGACTTTCCCAGCTAGTGTTTTTCCTTATATAGAGTATTGCTCCTCCCTATTCAGCCCCTTCCTATCACATCAGCAACAGGGGTTTCCCGTTTAGCCCATTCCTGTTACATCAGCAACAGGGGTTCATACCTTTTGTTTCTGTAACAGAGGAGTAATTTGAAACTAGGTGCTAAGTACCTCTTAGCTTGGCCATACAAAGGGATATTCAAATTTCATTACTATTACAGCAAGATCGGTCTTATATACAGAAAGGTTGTGGAAGGATTTAGGGATGGTCTAGAGGAGGAGTTTGGGGAGGGTCTTGAGGAAGAGTCTAAGGATGGTATTGAGGATTAAGGATGGGAAATAGCTGAAGGCTAGAGATGACAGACAATGGAAGGCTAGGCTAGTTTAAGGGTAACAGGTTTGTATAGATATTTTGATAGGATCAAGGGTGAGAAAGAGCTGGACTATGGAGGGCTAGACTAGGTTAAGAGTAACAAAGATTTGGGCCTAGCTATAAAGAAAGGCTTATGGCCTCAGGCAAATGCCTCATCAAATGGGAAGATTCAATCAGAGTTCAAGGGGTTTCCCAGAGCCTGTACCCCATCAGTAATTTTATTATAATTTTTAAAACAGCAAGTTATACATAATACATTTGCAGTTTCATGTGTAATCTTGGGAGTTTTTTGTTATACAGTGTTACAGAAATGCTTGTTTTATTCCATAAGTTAAAAATAAAATATTTTTTAAAAGACTACTCCAGATACTCAGGACATGCAGAGCTCTAATTCTAGTGCAGTGACCAGCCCTTTGGCCCAGGGCACCAGCATCTAGAGTCTGGCTTCTTCTCAGAGACTTTCCAGAGTCCAGCATGGCTCCCCTCAACCTTATGGTACTCCTCTGCTCTGCTTCAGGAAAATGAGTTCTCTCTTTCCCATCTCAGAAGGCTACCCCCCATGATCCCATCTCCCTAGAGCCTTTCTCTCAAAGTCTGTCTTCCTGTACTGCTACAGCTCTTTGCCTCCTTCCAGGGACTGAAGACAATCAGTCATACCTTAGAAAAGAAGGAGTTATTAGATGCTCTGAAGAATGGGCCATGCCACTCTTTCAAGATACCTGCATCCTACTCCCAACCCACCCCAATATACACATTGAATTTGCACTTCTACTTAAGGCCTAAGATGGAGGACAATGTACAGAGATAAGAAATGGAATGCTATGTATAGGGAGACTGGAACAAAGGAATAGAGAATGGGAGATAAAGAGGAGTTTTGACCTGTGGAAGAGAGGAAAGAAGGGCGTTCCTAATGAATGATTTGCATTTTCTCAGTAAAAGAGCAGGCAAAGTCCTCTACTTAGAGGGAGGAGATGGTATAGGAGAAATGAGAAGAGAAGAAAGGTTTGGAATTGTCAATGTGAAGAGTATAATATAAAGTCAATCAGGAGCAAATATAAGACTGTTGTTCATCAGGGAGGGCCCAGTTGAGATTGGATAACACTAATTTGTAGTGTAAGCAGTCAGCTCAGTGGCATGATTTTTTCCCAGCAGCATTTAGCAGCACGTGAGTGGAAATAACCCAGGGGTGGGGCTTAGCAAGGCATGGCAAAGTGTTGAGGGTTTCAAAAGTAGAAGATGGCATAGCTTAACCTTAATCTGATGGTTAAGATTGAGAAGTGAGGAAAGTAAAGTCAGAGTAAGGAATGATGATCTGTGAAAAAGATCCTCCCTATAGGAACCTTGAACTCCATGTCTGGAATCACTCTGGGCTTTGATAGGTGAACTTCTGCCTTATCTTCTCACCATTTCCAAATTAGGGCCATCTTCTCCTTACCAGCAGAATCTTGAGCCCTTTTATAGCTCCCTTTTAAGTGTTATTTCACACTCCATCCTCAGGGATTGCCTTGCTTGCTATTAGCACATTTGTTTGGCACACTGTGAGTGTTTAATAAATGCTCTATCTGGTTCCTCTTACCTCTCCATCTCTCACTACATCTATATCTATAGCTATCTGTCTGTCTATTACTATGTAGTCTCTCTCTCTGTCTCTCTCTCCCTCTCTCTCTCTGTCTCTTTGTTTCTCTCTCTCTCTCTCTGTCTTTCTCTGTCTCTTTGTCTCTCTCTCTCTCTGTCTCTCCCTCTCTCTCTCTGTCTCTCTGTCTCTCCCTCTCTCTGTCTCTGTCTCTGTCTCTCTCTCTCTTTCCCTCTCTCTCTGTCTCTGTCTCTCTCTGTCTCTGTCTCTCTGTCTCTGTCTCTCTCTCTCTGTCTCTCTGTCTCTCTCTTTCTCTCTCTCTGTCTCTCTCTCTCTGTCTCTCTGTCTCTGTCTCTCTCTCTTTCCCTCTCTCTCTGTCTCTGTCTCTCTCCCTCTCTTTCTCTGTCTCTGTCTCTCTCTGTCTCTCTGTCTCTGTCTCTCTGTCTCTCTCTTCCTCTCTCTCTCTCTCTCTCTCTCTCTCTCTCTCTCTCTCTCTCTCTCTCTCTCTCTCATTATTGAGCCCGGAGCACACCCTTGAGCTATGAAGAGTAGACTATAGCAATAGTTATTCTGACTCTCACTAGTGATCCCTCTAAGTAGATAATATATGTAAAGTACTTTACAAACCTGAAAGCACCAAATAAATGTCTATTATTGCTATTGTTGTTGTTGTTATCCCTCAGGCAATAGACTCCAGACCAGATAATGTGTACAGGGACTGGGAAAGTCTGAGCTCTAAGCCTATGAATATTTTATGGGAAGCCTTTTGTGCCAGTTAATAGCCAGAACTGTACAAGCTGCCTTGAATAATACCAAAAGAATACACTGTGACCTCTGGGCTTAAATGATTCATGGAAAGGAACTAGAGCCATCAAAGATTCATTATTGATTTTTTTTTTCCTTTGGAAACACACTCTGACAAATAGAAAAAATAAATTTGGGTTCTATGTGGGATTGTAGCTGTTCAAGAAGGAACACAAAGAGGAGAAAGAGACTTTAGTAATCCTAGATTCAACTTACCCCCTCATTTTATATCTACTTGAATGCCTTAGCCCTATGTTTTTTATGTTAAAAGGTTTTGTCAATGACCTGCTTGAAGAAACAGATGACGTTATCTGTCAATTTTGTAAGCTGACATGAAGCTGGGAACAGTGATCAACATACTGGGGACAGAACTGGGAGTCTGATAGGCTAAAATTTTGACAAATGTGATAATGATAAATGTAAAGTTCTACACTTGTGTTTCTTTGGGGGGGGAAAAGTCAATTGTGCAAGTACAGGATTGGGGAAGTATGCCCAACACAAGGTAGATACTTAATAAATTCGTGTTGATTAATTGTTTACTCAATTCTTATGAAAAAGATCTGGGAGTTTGAGTGGATTGAAAGCTCAAACAGAGTGGTACTTTCTTTGGTAGCATATGTACTAAAATCCACAGTATGACATATTAGCAGGAGTGTGCTGGAGCCCTCTCCAGTCACCTAATGAGAACTGATTGTTAAATCTACACCTCAAAAATTGACAAATGCTACAAATCAAGGCTTGATTTACTGTTTCATTGATTGTTTAGACTTTAAGAAAGTGATAGAGAAAATGTTAATAGTGCAGGTTAAACTTAATAATATGCTGTGGATACACTTTCTCTTCCCAGAGAGCTAATTGTTAAACATTTGCCACAACTCCCCTTTCATGATAGCCAAGAAAGTTAATGGCACCTTAGTCATGTTAATAATGTTACGAATGCAAAGGTAGGATGACCTTTTGGTTTAGAAATGTTTCAGAGTTGAATTGAGCTGGATAACTTCTAAGATCACCCCCAGCTCTGAGGTTCTATGATCCTATGAGACTCAGAGAAAGCAAATAAATGATCTGCCTGAGTTAGTAACAGAATCAGAACAAGAACCCAAGTCTCCTGACTCTCTGTCTCTTGTTCACAAATATAAAAGGTGGATTTTTATTACCCTAGCTCAGAGTGTTGTAGTCAAAAGACATGATCACAGATGATGAGTTAATATACCCAAGATGTGGGCAGTCAACAGTCCTTTATAAACCTAAATACCTATCTTCCTGATTGAATTTGAAGAGATAAAAGAATTGGCTGGTCTAAAAATTAGCTATACTCATGGGGGCTTTAAATAACAAAGCCCCACTAGAGACAGTAGAGACGTCTGAGACTACCTGGCATTCAAAAACAGAGTTGGACAAGAACCTAATTTTTCACCTCACCCTCCGGAAACCATGATATCTAGCAATGGAGCTGTTCATCCAGGAGATATTACAATCTCTATTGCATACTCAAGTTGAGAGTTTAAAGTGCATTTGAGATAGCAGAGACACATACTACAGATAGACTCAGAAATGAAGAAGTCATTGCCTAAGACTGAATGCAGCTTCAAGAAGCATGACACGGCAAAGAAGAGAGCTATCGGTGGATTCATGAAAGAGCTAGCCCTGGAAATTGAGACTTGAAACACAGAGAGGACTGCTTAAGAAAAGGAAAGACTTTAAGTCTTGGTTGTATTGAAATTGTCAGACGCCTTGGCTACCTGCATTAAATACATTTTTGCCTCACTACCATTGTACCATTGTGCTCTTAGTTTGTGGTCACTCTTCCCAAGCATGTGTGTATTTGTAGGAAAATGAACCCCAGGTTTATGGAAGCAATGTTTTACAACTACTGTTTTTACTATACCGTTTTATTAGATGTCTTTGCTATGAGCTAAATGTATCTACTGACTGACTCTTAATGGAAAGCAAACTGATAAGAGCTCATGAACCAAAGTTTTAGTTTCAACCCCACATGGCACCTTAGAAGCTGTGGCAGCAGCAACTTCTATTTGCAGGAAGTAGTGTAGAGAGCAGCACTACATTTGAAAAAGAAATGCTTTTCTCCTTTCCTGAAAAAGTAAGCAAACTACTAAGAGGAATTTCAGAGAATTACTAATATCACTTGCATATGTTTACTGTACAATGTTTAGCATTCTCTCTCTCTCTCTCTTTCTCTCCCCCGCTCCCTCCCTCCCTCCCTTCCCTCTCTCTCCTCTCTCCCTCTTCCCTCTCTCTCCCCCCTCTCTCTCCCCCTCTGCCCCTCTGTCAGCTCTCTCTCTCTCTCTCTCTCTCTCTCTCTCTCTCTCACACACCCACACACACACACACACACACACATTTTGTCTTACTTTAGTATACTTTATATTTACTTATTTATGTACATGGTGTGATTCCACCCACCTCCCTAAATATAAGCTCTTTGAAGGCAAAGACTGTTTCTTTCTTTTTCTTTACACAACACAGTGTAGTTCCTCTTAATATGTACTGAATTAAATTGAATCAGTCAACAAGTCTTTGTTATGCATTTATTATGTCCTAGGCACTACGTGAAGCATTTGGGGATACAAAGACAAAAGCAAGATAGTCCCTAACCCCAAGGAGCTTACCACTGTTCTAAGGAGAGAAACAACATGCACATGTGACCCAGGTTTCCAGTCTTGAATATTTGCATAAGATTCCCCTTATTGAAGGAAAGAATGATCACTTTCACAATTTGGGGAGGAGAAAGAACTTGAGGAGAAATTCAAGGAGATAGACTTGAGCTGAAAGAAGAGGCTGAATCTGACTAAGGACTCAATCTAAAGATGGAAAAGCATTAAAAAAAAAAAGGGCCCAAGGAGGAAGAGAAAGTAGCCATTAAGATGAGGAAATTAAAACAAAATGGTAAAAATAAGAATTTAAATACGGGAAAGGGTTTGGTATAACTATGAAGTTAAAAGATGATGAAATAGTTTTAAAAACATAAGGAAATGATAAAAGGGAATAAAGATATGTAACCCAAGTTTCATTGATGTGGAACTCTTTCCTCATTGTCAGAGATCAATGCCCTGCAGCTAAGTGCAAGAGGGACAGGGTGGAGTTGGGGAAGAGTGAGAGAGGAGAGGTCCATTCTCTCAGTTCAAGTCTCTTCAGGTCTTTGGAATCTCTTCAGTCTCTTTGGGCTTCAAGGCTTTGGGACTCAGATTATACATGAAAAAAGCTATAGTTAAGTGGCAGGGTGGATTGAGTTCTGGGCCAGAAGTCAGGAAGACTCATCTTCCTGAGTTTAAATCTGGCCTCAGATACTTACTAGCTACGTGACCCTGTTGAGGTTTGGGGTTTAGGGGTGCACAAGACCCCAAAATATCAACATGCCAGGTCCTGCCAAATGAATTCAACTTAAGCCTTCTCTCAAAGTAAAGCAAAGTTTATTAAAGATTTGTCATAATGGGTAGACTCTTAAGGAGCCTAAGTATTTGTGACACTTATATTGGACAAGTAGGCCAGAATAATCTGACACAGTGTGAGTCTGTGCTATATTAATCTCAGACCCTCCATGGAGGCAAGATGGATCTTATATATAGAAAGACTGTGGAAGGGTCCTAGGGGTAGTCTAGAGGAGGAGTTTGGGGAGGGTCTTGAGGAGTCTAAGTAGGATCTTGACCCAGACTGAGGTCAGACTCCAGGAATGGGATTAAGAGTGGGAAATAGTTGAAGGCTATCTGGAGATGACAGACAATGGAGGTCTAGGCTAGTTTAAGGGTAACAGAGATCTGGGCCTAGTTATAATGAAAGGCTTATGGCCTCAGGTAAATCTGTCATCAAGTAGCAAGATTCAAAAGGATTCCCAGAGTCTAAACCCCATCAACCCTAGCCAAGTCACTTAACCCTGTTTGCCTCAATTCTTCACCTGTAAAATGAGCTAGAAAAGAAAATAGCAAACTACTCCAGTATCTTTGCCAAGAAAACCCTAAATGGAGTCCCAAAGAGTCAGACATGACTGAAATAACTGAACAGCAAAGACAGAGGGTATAAAGTACTGATGGGGTGAGGGGAACTGGACCCCTAAAAGGAAAAGACCATGCCTCTAAAAGCAACTAGCCCCTAAGCTTTTCCACACTGGTGTTTCACCTGAGGCCCATCCCAGCCTACATAGATACTCAATAATCCTTTTAATTGGCTCTCTGACCACTTAACTCCTTTGATTGTTCATACCCAGATCACCCCAGGCTATTTGCCACTCCTTAATCCCATCTAGCCCTTTTCTCTGTTGCTCTTGGGTCACCCCAGGCTATTTACCTCAGCTTGATCCCATCTAGATGTTCTCATTGTCTTTTCTTACATATAAGTACCAATCTTACTCCCATTAAATTGCTCAGATTCACTTAGAATCAACCCACTCCTATTGGCTCACAACTAAATCTGGCTACTTTTACTGAAAGAAGGCTTGAGTGGCCAAATTCTTTCAAGGAAGACCCCCTGTACCCTTGCATTTCGGGATTAATTTAATAAGCATTTATATGGCACCTACTATGTGCCAGGCACCATAGCTTAATACTTTACAAATATCTCATTTGATCCTCACAACAACCTTATGAGGTAGGTGCTGTTATTATCTCTATTTTGCAATTCAAGAAATTAAGGCAGACCAAGGTTAAGGACTTGTATAGGATTACACAACTACTAAGTGTCTGAGATCAAATTTTAATTCAGGTCTTCTTGAATTCAAACAAAAAAAAATGTTTTTTAATGTTTGGTCAAAACCATATCTAGAGTCCTTTACCTCTTTGACAAAAGGAAGGAGATACATTTTTCCATAATTTCTTCAGGGCCAACATTGGTCACTATAATTATAAAACATAAAACAACAACAATAACAAACATTTATGAAAATTTACTACGTACAAAGTACTGGCACCCACCTCACAGGGTTATAAAATAAGATAGTATTTGTAAAAAGTACTAAGTAGAGTGCCCGGCAGATCGGCAGATCGTAGGTGCTATGTAAATGCTTATTACCTTCCCTCTGCTTATTGTGCTAAGCACTTCAGCTTTGTTTCATTTTCTAAAGATGAAGACAAGGATTCAACATATAATAAGACCCAGAGATCTATCTGAAGAGGTATAAATATGGGGAATTTCTAATGAGAAATCCTTTCTAGGTTTGGGCATCTGAAAAAAGAATTACTGGACTCAGCTGTCCTTGGAAGATTTATAAAAGTTTATTGTTACACAAGGGCAAAAAGGGTGGGGTAAGGAGACCTGCTAGAAAAAGCTGGCAAGGTGCAGGGCGGGGTGTCAAAGAAAGCCTGCAAAGTGTGAGTAGCGGGCAGGAGGTGTGATAGGAAAAGGCCTGCTAGAAAAAGCCTACCTGCAAAGAGCAGGAGGTAGAGAGGCAGTTTTTAAAGACCTAAAACTGTCAGTCATAAAGTTCATTAGGCTAATTAGGGGTACAAAGGTGGAGTTAGGGAGGAGCCAGGGAGTGGTTAATACTTAAAGGAACACACACCCTTCATATTAACTGCACATGCATGCGTTTTACCCATAATTCACTGGGAGAAACAGCAAGAGGTTTTGAGCTGGAGGTGTGGTTTTTGCCTTGAAACATCATAAAGTCAACCAACGGTCAGATTTGAGGTCAAATTTAAATGAGAAGTACCTCATTCAGGCTGCAAATGGATGAGTCTTGTTTACTAGAACAAAAGGAGGTAGTGCCTTGAAAAGATTCTTGTTATCCACTAATGCATTGTTGGTAGAGTTGTGAATTGATACAACCATTCTGGAGAGCAATCTGGAACTATGCCCAAAGGGCTATAAATAATTGCATACCCTTTGACCCAGCAATACCACTGTTGGGATTATATCCCAAAGAGATCTCAGAAGTGGGAAGAGGACCCATATGTACAAAAATATTTATTGCAGCTCTCTTTGTGGTTGCAAAAAACTGGAAATATAGGGGTTGCCCATCAATTGGGGAATGGCTGAACAAGCTATGGTATATGAATGT
>JAQQSU010010789.1:0-12340 GCA_028627135.1 Pseudochirops cupreus | reverse complement strand
GGTGAAGAGGGAGGAAGGGAAAGAATCTAGAATTTAAAGTTCTAAAATCAAGTGTTAAAAATATATCTATGTATATACATACATATATATATATATATACATACATACATATATAATTATCATTAATTACATGCAACTGGGAATTAAGATATAGAAGGGCAATGGGATAGGGAGATCCATCTTGCCCTACCAGAAAGTTGGAGGGGTTATTGGGGAGGACATAGGAGAGAATAGATTGGGGGAGGGGGCATATAGTGGGATTGCTATTTTGTGATGGTGGTTATGGGAAAGATGGGGAGAAAATTTCTAACTCAAAATCTCATGGAAATGAATGATGTAAACCAAAGATAAAAGTTAATTAATGAAAAAAAAGAAATATAGTAGAATATGATTATTCTTTGAAACCTCCAGATACTTTTTAGTAAAATTATCTATTGAAAAGCTTCATTGTAGGGAGATACTTTTTTTTTTCTTTCTTAAATCTAAGGAAATTTAGATATTGATTCCTGGTACCTACTAGTTTCCCTTTCTTGGCTCTGGGAATATACCAAAAGAAAGAAAGAAATCTGCATTAGCTGCTATATTATCAATCTGTCCTACATTATTTTTACTTCTTATCCCAACATCAGCTCAGTTGCAGGTGGCTTTAAGAGGAGAAAAAATGAAAGAAGTGAGATATTTAGGACATAGATAGGTATAAGGGAATATGGAAGTAAAAAAAAAAACAGTCTCTTTCTCATGACTATATTTTCTAGCTCATTTCCTTACTCTACTCTTAATCTTTAAATCCAGTTCCTCATTATTGTCCTATAGAGTCATTATCTCACTTACCAATAGACCTGTCTTTTCTTCCATTTTTAAACCTCCTGAATATATTGCCCCAGAACTTGCTGTCAAATCTGGCATAGATAAAGTCAGTAGGCAACTTATTGTTGGCTCATGAAAGACCCCTATCTTGTATGTACCATCTTCTCTAGACTTGGGTCTACACCCATGGGTGTATCACTTTTACCTCCTTTAGGAATGGAAAGAACTGAATTTTCCAGGATCTTTATGAAGGAACATTGGGGAAGTTCCTTTCCATCAAAGTTCAGTTAGTTTCCAAGACCCTTTTACAGAGAAGTTCCAAGATCCTTGCAATTGATTTGCAAATGTGTTGGGTACTTGTCAGTGACAATAGAAGTATTGGTAAAAAGTAAGGGAGGTGAATTTGCCTTTTGACTTTATCTAGAGGGAGAATCAGTGTTTAATTTGCTAATATGTGTAATAACATGTCCCTCCCCTTTTTCCTATTAAATCATTCTCATTAATTTTTTATCAAAGAATATTGTTACCTAAGAGTACTTACCAAAGAGTACTACATTCCCAGGAAATGTAAAGAACATAGTACAATTTGCGGTGATTAGCATTATCTATTAGATACGCATTGTCCATTAGTAAATCATGTACTTCTTCTGAGGATTATGAAATGTGACAGAAGAAAATTATGTACATAGTTCATGTGTTGCTTTGTTAACATCATGCGTTACTGTGTGGAACATTGTCACACAAATAGATGATGTATATGTATGCATATATGTAAGTATGTACAGTTTGTATGTATAGTTTCTGACATTTTATAATAGCCTTAAATATTATTTCATTTTAGAAACAGTCAGGTTAAGTATAATTACTTTTCTTACATGATGATGAATTGTGCTGATTCAAAACATGAAACAAATTAAAGTTTTTATTTTTTAATTCTCCAAAAGGAAATATGGTTTAAAGATAATTATTTTGCTACTTTTTTATTTTAAATACTTTATAATTGGTGTCTTCATCACAATCTGCTCTTCCAACTCGAAAATGTGATCTCTAAAAAATATTTATAAAGGCAGCAGATGGTGATAAACAGAAAATATGACCCCATATCAAAAACCATCTGACTTAGCAAAAATGACCACCTGCTGTAAGTGATGTCACCTAGTGAAAAATCTTTGGCAATGGATATCCTTCATTTTTTTCCACCTTTGTAATAGTATACAAAATTGTTCTTCTGAAGTATTTTAGTATTTTATTTTTCTTCCTCTTCTTTTTGGTAAGATTTTCTTTAATTTCTATATATCCGCTCTATTATTGGCAATGGGTAATGAAATCAGTTCTATATCTTGCTTATCAAAAAGTACTTAGATAAGTTTTCAGCTAAAGGCAAGTAATCATTGTTGAAAGTTGACAATGGAAAAATAGATGCACTGACAGGCAATGTAATTATGATCCTATTCAGTTAAAAAAATATTCGTTAAATAGCTACTCTGTATAAGACATTGTTCTTGGTACTAGCTCTATAAAGACAAGAATGAAATAGTCTCAGTTCTCAAAAAAAAACCAAAACAACAAAACAACATATCTTGCAATTAATATCCTTTAAAATTATTAGTAGTATGACCATTCAAAAGCCAAATAACCACTCAGGTTCTTTGTAAATTCTTCTACTTAATGAAATGTTGGGGGAGGGGATGCCTCAAGAAAATTGAGATAAATGCAAAAATTAAAACTTGTGTTGTAACAGTCAAGTTAGAACTTTGATACTGCTCGGAAATCTTTCTATTCTGCCTTGGTTAAATATATATTTCATTTCCTTGGGTGCCACTGCCTTTTTATTTCTACTTCTGGACCAAGACTCTTCTGGACTATTATCCTTCTACCTTACACCTACACATACACTTGCAAAATTTATTGCTTCCTCCTGCTTATCTAAGAAGACTGAAGTCATCTAACAGGAATCGCTTCAGACTTTTTGCCCTAGTAGTGTAGACATTTTTGTTTTATTATTGCTCAACAATTCATTATTTTCCCTGATCAAAAAGAATACCTTTATTTCCCAATAAGTGAAAAAAAACTTATACCTACGTACTCATCTTATTTATTCATTAACTTTTAGTTTGTAATATTTGATTTTGTAAGATTTTGAGTCCTAGATGTTACCCTTCATGCTCTAGCCCCCCCTCTAAAGGACAGTACGAAATCTGACATAGGTTATACACATGTGGTCATATAAACCATATTCCCACATGAGTCATGTTTTGAAAAAAGAATCAGAACAAAAGGGAAAAACTATGAGAAAAAAACAAACAAATACAGTAGTAAAAAAGAAAAAAAATAGTATGCTTCAATCTGCATTCAGATTCCATAGTTCTTTCTCAGGATGTGGACAGCATTTTCTATCGTGAGTCTTTTGGCATTGTCTTAGGTCATTGCATTGCCTAGCTGTTATTGTGTATAGTGTTCTCCTGGTTGTTCTCACTTCACTCAGGATCAGTTCATGTAAGTCTTTCCAGGATTTTCTAAAGTCTGCCTAATTTCCATATCTTATGGAACATAGTATTCCATTACATTTATATATGACAGCCTGTTAAACCATTACCCAATTGATGGGCATACCCTCAGTTTCCTATTCCTTGACAGCACAAAAAGAGCTACTATAAATATTTTGATATGTGTGGATCCTTTTCTTTTTATCATGATGTATTTGGGGTAGAGACCTAGTAGTGATACTGCTGGATCAGTGAGTATGCACAATTTTATAGGCCTTTGGAAA
Organism: Pseudochirops cupreus; assembly: GCA_028627135.1. NCBI lineage: Eukaryota > Metazoa > Chordata > Mammalia > Diprotodontia > Pseudocheiridae > Pseudochirops > Pseudochirops cupreus. The sequence continues at coordinate 8,763 of JAQQSU010010789.1, read as the reverse complement.
TAGTTTCAATTTGCTTTCCAGAATGGTGGGATCAATTCACAACACCACCATCAACTCATTAGTGTTTCAACTTTTTCACATCTTCTTCAACATTTATCATTTTATTCTTTTTTGTTAGCCAATCTGATAGGTGTGATGTGGCACCTCAGAGTTGTTTCATTTTGCATTCTCCAATTAATAGCAATAGAGCATTTTTTTCATATAACTATAGATAGTTTTAATTTCTTCATTTTAAAATTGCATGTTCATATCCTTTGACCATTTATCAATTGGGGATTGATGTATATTCTTAAAGATTTGACTCAGTTCTCTACATATTTTAGAAATGGGGCCTTTATCAGAGACATTGGCTATGAAAAATGGTTTTCTAACTCTCTGCTTCCTTACTTAAATTGATTGCATTGACTGCTCAAAACCTTTTTAATTTAATGTAATCAAAATTATTCATTTTGCATTTAATATTGTTCTCTCTCTTGTTTGGTCACAAAGTCTTCCTTTATCTATAGATCTTACAGATAAACTATTCCTTGTTTTCCTAATTTGCTTATAGTATCACTCTTTGTGTCTAAATAATTTGCTCATTTTGACCTTATCTCAGTATACAGTGTAATATGTTGGTATATGCCTAGTTTCTGCCACACCATTTTCCAGCTTTTGTTTGTTAGTGAATTCTTATCCCAGAAGCTGGAGTCTTTGGATTTGTCAAAGTGTAGATTATTGTGGTCAATGAGTATTGTCCTGTGTAACTGACCTATTCCACTAATCTACCACACTATTTCTTAGCCAGTAGTTTTGATGATTGCTGCTTTATAATACAACCTTAGATCTGGTATGACTAGGCCACCATCGCTTGCATTTCTTTTCATTTATCCCCTTGATATTCTAGAACTTTTGTTCTTCGAGGAGAATTTTGATATTATTTTTTTCTGTCTCTACAGAATAATTTTTTGGTAATTTGATCAGTATAGCCCTGAAAAAGTAAATTCATTAAGGTAGAATTGCCATTTTTATCATATTAGTTCAGCTCACCCATGAGCTCACACATGAGCAAGTGATGTTTTTCCAGTTATTTAGATTTGTATTTATTTGTGTGAAAAGTATTTTATAATTGTGTTCCTATAGTTCCTGTGTTTATCTTGGTAGGTAGATTCCCAAATATTTTATGTTGTCAAAAGTTCTTTTAAATGGATTTTCTCTTTCTATCTCTTACTGTTGGAATTTTATGTAATGTATAGAAATGCTGTATATTTTATGTGAGATTATTTTATATTCTGCAACTTTGCTAAATATGTTAATTATTTCAGGTAGTTTTTTTTTCCTTGATTGTCTAGGATACTCTAATTATATTATCATATCATCTGCAAAGAATGATAATTTTGTCTTTTCATTGCCTATTCTAATTCCTTCAATTTTTTTTCATCTCTTATTTCTAAAGCTAACATTTCTAATACAATATTGAATAATATGGTGATAATGGACATCCTTGTTTCACCTCTGATCCTATTTGAAATGCTTCTGGTTTATCTCTATTGAATATAATTTTGCTGACGGTTTTACATACATGCTGTTTATTATTTTAAGGAAAATTACATTTATTCCTATGTTCTCTAGTGTTTTTAATAAGAAGGGGTTTTGTATTGTGTCAAAATATTTTTCAGCAACTTTTGAGAATATCATGATTTCTGTTAATTTTGTTATTGATATGATCAAATATGCTAATTGTTTTCCTAATATTGAAGCAGGCATAAATTCCTGGTATTAATCCCACTAGGTCATATTATATTATCCATGCAGTAAATTGCTATAATCCCTTCGCTAACATTTTATTTAAAATTTTTGCATCTATATTAATTAGGGAAATTGGTTTATAATTCCCTTTTTCTGTTTTGGCTTTTCCTGGTTTAGGTATCAGCATCATATTTGTTTCATAAAGAGAAATTTGTAGGATCCCTTCTTTGCTTATTTTTAAAAAAATATTTTACATAATTTTAGAATGAATTGTTTGTATCAGCAAGTACCCTAGCATACCTAGGGCAGCTAATAGCACAGGTTCTTAGATCTGCTTTTCTAAAGGAAAGCAACTCAAAATGGGTTAACAATCTTACTTTAATCAAATATATCATTTACCTAGTTCAGGGGGAAAAGTCAGCACCCTGAACTTCAGAGAAAGCAAACACAAGTTACAAACAAACAGAAAAAACAGTTCAGCAGACGGCTTCCAGCACCTGACCATTACATCAGTTACTATTCAGTTACCAGAGAGGGAAGCACCAACATCTGGGTTTTTCACTGCATGGGGGCCTCAACGGCTGTCCAGAGTCTCATCTGGTCAAATCACACAACTCTTCTCAAAGTGAGCCCCAAACCAAAACCTCACCATCAGGGTGTATATATAGCCTTCTCCTGGCTCAGAGAATGTCACAGCCCTCTAGACCCACTGCCCAATCACAAAGCTCCAAGGCACGGGCATTCCTGAAAAACAAGCCTGCTGCCAGAGGCTCCACTTGACAACATTCAGCCTATTAGGGAACAGAGTATACTTTCAAATATCTGAAGGTCCTCAGAGTCAAGTAGCAACTTTAGCAAAGGGCCTAGGGGCAGGGAAGATCTTCAGATTCCCATAACATTGTTCTTTAAATGTTTGTTAGAATTCACTTGTAAATTCATCAAACTCTGATAATTGTTTTTTTCTTAGGGAGTGTATTGAATGTTTCTTCAATTCCTTTATTGTGAAATAAGGTTAAGTTTTTTTTTTCCCTCTTCTCTTAATCTGGGCAATTTACATTTTTGAAAATATTTATCTCTCTATTGAGATTATCAGATTTATTGGCATACAATTGGGCAAAATAGGTCCTAATTATTGTTTTAATTTTCTCTTTATTGGTGGAGAATTCACCTTTTTCATTTTTCATACTGGTATTTTCGTTTTTCGTTTCTTTTTAAAAATCAAACAAAATATTTATCTATTTTTTTCATAAAATTATCTCTTAGTTTTATTTATTAGTTCAATAATATTCTTACTTTCATTTGTAGTAATATCTTCTTTGATTTTTGGAATTTCTAATTTGGCATTTAAATGGAGATTTTTAATTACTTCTTTTTCTAGGTTTTTTAACTTGCTTTTCCAATTCATTAATTTCCTTTTTCTCTATTTTATTCGGATAAGCATTTGGAGGTTTAAAATTTTCCCTAAGTATGGCTTTTGTTGCATCCTACAAGTTTGGTTGAAATCCAAACTCCTTTGTCTTCTCAAATATCATGTTTCAAGGCCCTCCCACCCTTTAATGTAGAAACTGCTACATCCTACATAATCCTAACTGTGATTCCATGAAATTTAAATTGTTTCTTTCTGACTACTTCCAGTATTTTCTCTTTGACTCAATAATTCTTGAATTTGGTTACAATATTCCTGTGAGTTCTCATTTTGGCATCTCTTTTTAGAGGTGATTGTTATATTCCTTGAATAACTTCTACCCCTCTGCTTCTAGGACCTCAGGGCAGTTTTTCTTGATAAGTTTTTTTTTTTAATGCCATCTAGATTCTTCATATCCCCCCTCACCCTCTTCCTCCTCCCCTTCTTCTTCCATGAGTTCTAGGTAGACAAATATTTTTTTTTAATTCTCTTTCATATATCTGTTTTCTATGTCACTTATTTTTGCAATGAGATATTTTGCATTTTCTTTTTTTATTCTTTTGATTTTTTTTGAGTGATTTTGAGTGATTTATAGCCATTAGCTTACCTAATTCTACTTTTTAATGGGTTGTTTCATTCAGTTAGCTTTTGTACCTCCTTTCCCACTTGGCCAATTTTGCTTTTCAAGGATTTGTTCTCGTTAGTGAATTTTTTGTGTCTCCTTTTCCATTTGGCCAATTCTACTCTTTAAGGAGTTCTTCTTTCCATTGCATTTTTGTATCTCCTTTTCCATTCAATCTCTTGTCTTTTAAGGATGAGTGAACACATAAATGAATAGATAAACACACATTTGCATGCATACGTATGTATATCTTTGTGATCTATACATATATGTCCATATTTCTCAAAGAATAGCAAATTATTCACAGGCACATTAAAAAAAATCAGTGTCACAAATAATAAGAGAAATGTAGATTGAAATCACAACACAAAACCATAAAAGGAGTCACAAGGAACTGGATGTAACTTTACAACAAGTTTATTTTCCATCATGGCTTTTGAGAATGTACTAGCCTCAATGATACCCTAAGGCATCACATTTAGATTTTAGTGGTGAAATTACAGGGGAAAATTATGATGTACTTTTAGAACATCTGTTTTATGCCATTTCCAATGCCATACATTGCAAATCTGTCGTTCAATTGATTATAATCTTACTAAGCCAGAACTTCTAAAAGGGCAGTTATCCAATAATTTTATATGAAGCCTGTCCCAGCCAAATATAGAAATATACTCAGTTCATATATAGCTTCCTGCCCTTCTTTGTCTTCTGTATTTTCATAATTTTTATATTATGAAATATTATTTTGTTATATCAATGTGCCAAAATTTGTTTAGTCCTTTGTTAGTAGGTGGACATCTACTTTGTTTCTAGTTCTTTCCTACTAATCAAAACGTCATTATAAATGGTGTACTATGAATTTTCCATTTAATTAATCTCCTTGTGTTAAATATAACCAATTGCATCTCCATTAATTTAAAAGGGAAGTATAATGGCAAGAAAACAACAACAACAATAAAAAACTAAAGGTTGGTGACCTAGCTGTTCTTTTATCTATCATATTGCCGCTTTTCATCCTAAAGCAGCCAAATTTGCATCTTACCTAGAGTTCTTCAGTATAGTTTTTACTTATTCTACATGAAAAATAATGTGTCTGTCTCCATAGGTAACCCTAGAGAGGCCATGTTTTTGAATGCTAATAAACTACTATCCTCATTATGATAATTTTAATTAGCTTTCCTGTAAAACAAAAACAAAAACAAAAAACCCTCAGGAGTTCCTCCTAAAAAATGAGTTCCTCCTACAAAATGTGTAGGTCTCAAATATATGGAGGCTATCACATTAATAAGTTAAATTGTTTTCATTAAAAGTTCATTTTTCCAGCAAAATACTTTAAGCAGAGGGACAAATTTATAGTAAGAAGAGGAGAGACTGAGAGATAGTGGTAGAAACAGAGAGAATTTAAGATTCTAAAATAGGAATTTCTAAGGTGTTCTGTTCTTTAAGATTTATTCCTGGTAATAAAAAAATAGGCTGTGGGTTATATCCTACTCTTATAATAAGATGAATTTATTCAGTGAAGCCAATTCAATGTTATGACTTCTTGAAATGACATGGTTGTTATGCTGATAGAGGTTTACACTTAAGTACAGTCATACACTTACCAACCATGCATTTTATATTATAATTACTAACCTTTTAAAGTATGGTGCTATGTTTAAGGATAATAATAAGTTGACTAAAACTACTTTCACACCAGGGTTGAATAATCTCAGCAGCATCACATCAAAGGAATTCTCTTCAGGCAAAGTTTTGAGGTTGAAAGGAAAAATAATTAGAATGAAAAACAACAACAATATAGATTCATTAAAAAGAAGGTAGTAGTTCTGTAGAAGGACACCATATATATCCATTCTTTCCTCAGAAATACATATTTGAAGATATAAGTTTCTTTGTAATAACTTTTTAAAACTGTTTTTGTCCATTATAGATTTTATCTCACATACCCAAAAAACAGACATAAAAAGAAGTTAGCAGGTATATTGAATGGGAAAGGAGGCAAATTCTGTTTTATTTTGCTAAATTTTCTAAATTTTCCTTTTTAAGTATGCTCATTCATTTCTTAAATTTTGGAAAGCATTTAATTTACTCTTCTATAAAATATGGATAATAAAGTGATCTACTCAGTATTCCAAAGTAGGTGTTGTAAAGAAAGTACTTTATGAACCAAATAACTATGATTAATTGAGTACTATTATTAATATTACCACAACTTCTAAAGGGAAAAAAAAAGTATTGTGCAACTTATTTTTTAACATTTAATTTACAGATTGGTATATATAACCTTACCTTGTTCAACAGATGGTGGAATTGAAATCAAAAGTCAAGGAATAGGTCAAGCTCTCAATTCTATACTTCAACCTTATGGGTCTCTCACTTTTATTGTGATCATCTACCATGAAAGACAATAAATTTGTTCTTGAAGTACTAGGGATCAGACCTGAAAGATGCTGCTATAATTTAAGTCAGCTTTTTAATATTCATAGAAGGAATAAGTGATGCTTTATATAGAGATAGAAGAAAGGCACCTTCAGTATAAAGGATGTTCAATATTGTCTCTTAACCTGCATTATTCAAGAGACAAGACTATAAATCATGGAGAGATAGGCTAATGAAAGTTACCAATCTATATTTTTCTTGGAGCACCTGACTTTAACCACATTTAGAACTGATTCTGAAATTAAATGGATTTAATGTATATTGTATCCATTAGTGCACAACTTCATCTTATGAACACAATGCTAAATGTGAAAGTTTGAAGGGTAATGATATTCCAAGTAAAGATCTAAACATGCAGAACAAGAACAGCAGCAACAAAAAAAACAAAAAACAGGTAAATGAGGAATTATGTTTTTGCAGTATCACTTAAAGAAAAATGGGAAATAACTATTCACATGTCATAATTAAGAGACTTTCACCTACTCTCAAAGTGAGAATAGTGTGCTGGCTTGCTCGAGAGAATGTCTTTATGTTAATCACTCAATCAATTAATTGATAATTTTTTAAAATATCTACTATGTGCCAGTCTCTGTGGTAGATAGTAGGGACAGAAGGCAAAAAATAAACAAATAAATAAATAAATAAGTGAAAGTGTTCCATGCTTTCTAAATACTTATATTTTTAAAGTGGGAAACAAATCTAAGCTCCTCAGTGCTTTTCAGACTCAAATCATGCACATAATAGTCATATGAAAATGACAGTATAAGTTTAGTTCAGTTTGCTTCCTTTTCTATGTGTTCAATTTTCTTGACTCAGAAATTACCTCATGGTTAAATTCAAACTATTTTACTGTCTGTTTCTAGTTCTTTGGTCATAAACTTTTAACTTATTTATATAACTGGCAAGTACATTTTTTCCCCATACTTCCCTGATTTCCTTATATTGCCTCTTCTATCTAAATAATTTATACATTTTGATCTGTTTTTGGTATACAGCGAAATGTAGGTCTGTGCCTTTTTTTTTGCCTAGCTGCTTTCTAGTTTTTCTAGAAATTATTTTTTTCAGATGCTGAGATGCTATCCCCAAAGCTTGGATGATTGGGTTTGTCAAGCACAAGATTAGTATGGTCATTTAGCACTGTGCATTTTGTACCTAATCTGTTCCACGGACCCATCACTATATTTCTGAACCATTACCTGATTGTTTTATTACAACTTTGCAATGTAGCTTGAAATTTAGTACTGCTAGGTTCACATATCTTTTCCCTCTTGATTCCCTTGAAATTCTTGACCATTAATTTTTTTTTCAGGTGAATTTTAAAAGTTATTTTTTTCTAGGTCCATAAAGGGCTTTTTAGGTATTTTGATTGGTATGGCACTGAATAAATAAATTAACTTATGTAGAATTGTTGTTTTTGTGATATTAGTTCAACCTGTCCATAACCAATGAATACTTTACCTACTATTTAGATCTGTCTTTATTTGTGTGGAAAGTGTTTTGTAATTACATTAATATAATTCCTGGCTTAGTCTTGGCAGAAAAACCCCAAAGTATTTTTATTTAATTTGCAGTTATTTTAAATCTAATTTCCCTTTTAATCTCTTGCTGCTGGCTTTTATTAGTGGTATGTAGAAATGTAGATTATTTCTGTGGGCTTATTTTATATCTTACAACTTTGCTGATGTTGTTAATTGTTTCAACTAGTTTTTCTTTTTTTTGGTTGATTATAAATATAATATCTTATCATCTGCAAAGATTAATAGTTTTGTTTGCTCATTGCTTATTTTTAATTCATCAATTTTTTTACTTCTTTTTTGTATGCTAATGGTAGCATGGTTAGTAGAATATTGAATAATATTAGTGATAATGGACATGCTTTCTTCAACCCTGATCCTATTGGGATGGCTTTACATTTATCCACACTACAGATAATGCTTATTCTTGATTTTATTTAGATACTACTTACTTTAATAAAGGTTTTATTAAGTCATGTTTTTTAAATTATTTTTTATTAGGAATGCATGTTGATTTTTGTAAAGCAACAAAACCAAATCCTTTTTCAGAGTCTATTGATATAATTATATGATATCTCTTGGTTCTATTATTGCTATGGCCAGTTATACTGATTTTCTTCTTGGTATTGAAGCAGGCTTGCATTTATTTTATAAATCCCAACCCCTCATAGTGTATTAATATTTTTTTATATATGGCTATAATCTCCTTGCTGTTATTTAAATGGTTGGCATGAACATTAATTAAGGAACTTGGTTTATAATTCTCTTTCTCTGTTTCTGCTCTCCCTGATTGAGACTTCAAAACAATATTTGTTTCACAAAAATAATTTGCTAAAATATTCCCCTCAGTTTAGATAAAACCGAGATTAATTGTTCCTTAAATTTCTGGTAGAATTCATATGTAAATCCATCTGGTCCAATTTGTTTTTTTGTTTTTTTTTTTTTTGTTTTTTCCTTAAGAATTTCATTGATGGCTATTTTAATTTTTTTTTTTCAGTGATAGGGTTTTTTATTTATATTTATTATATTTCTTTTTATGTTAATCTGGGCAATTT
>JAQQSU010010788.1:0-12340 GCA_028627135.1 Pseudochirops cupreus | reverse complement strand
GAATTCCCTTGATATTCTTGACATTTTGTTATTTTTTTCTAGCTCTATAAAATATTTTTTGGTCGTTTGATTGGTATGGCACTAAATAAGTTAAATTTGTTTAGGTAGAATTTTCATTTTTATTGTATTGGCTCAACCTACCCATGTGCAACTGATATTTTTCCAATTGTTTACATCTCAATTTGTGTAAAAATTGTTTTGTAATTGTGTTTATGTAGTTCCTGGGTTTGTCTTTGCAGGTAGACTCCCAAGTATTTTATATTGTTTACAGTTATTTTCATTATAATTTACATTTCTGTCTCTTGGTACTGGGCTGTAATGCTAAGCAAAAGCAAATTCCAGGGTTCAGAATACCAGCATAGTAACTCTCTGTTTTATTCAGTGACAAATTAAGGTAAAAAACATTCACAGAACAGAGAAAATCAAAATACAGTGTAACTCATTCATTTAGTAGTAAGTTCTCAATTCAATTCAAGTACTACACTCCTGGACAGTACATTAATTTAGTCAGTCACAAAGTCTCTCTTCTCAAATGAGATTAGTTTCCAATCATAAACAAAGTACATTCATTTGGTCACTCACAGAGCACAAAAAAGTAAAAAGTTTCCTACCCCTGGATCACAACAGAATTACAATACTATCCATTAGCACTGAACACTTCCTCAAAGGGGCAGTGAAGAGCACAAAGGCCATCTACTCCAAGCCACAACAAGGTTATCATCACAGCATTAAATATCCAAGGTGAGGTCTTTTCTTCATCTTGACTCCAGGCAAGTTCTCAGCAATCTCTGTTCTTGGGGAGACAAAGCTTAATAAAACCACAATATACATTATCAGTGTCCTCATCAAGTCACTTTTTGCCTGCAGAACAGTCTCAGAACCCCTAAAAACATCAGCAAGACCCTCTTTCAGGATTTCTGTATACATACAGCAAGAAAATCCTTCTTCAGGGCTTCTGAATCAACAGCAAGGTTCCAGGACTTCTGCAACAACAGCACTGTCCTTCACCAGCAGACGAATCTGGCAAAACAACATCAAAACAGACAAAATACCAGCATCACAGCCACGCCTCCTCAGTCCTTGGCAGCTCTGGGTGGCAGTTCTCAAAAGTCCTGGGCAGCTCCAACTGGCCCTCAGCAGTCTTTCAGCAGCTCTGTCCCCTGGCAATTCTTCTCTCTCTCTGCCACCACAATACTGCTCCTTAATTCTCCTCCCTCTCTGCTTGGGCCTGTCTCTAAATCCAGGGCACCAGCTCCTCCCAGTTCAGCCCTCTCTCTTCACATCAACAAGGACATTGGACAAGTAGGATTCACAAGTTCTGGGTTTTAACATTCAACCCCAAAACCAATCCAATACAGGGGGATCTTTTAAGTTCCATTTTCATTACATTCCACCCCTCCAGAATCCTTGGCCTTACAATCTTGATCTAAATGGCCATGGATCCTAGAACAAATAGAGGCACTGTGCTTCGTAATTCTGCTGACTACGCCATAATGTAATGCCAAGCAAAGGCAACTTCCAAGGTTTGGAATACCAGCATAGTAACTCTCTATTTTATTCAGTGACAAATTTAGGCAAAAACACTCACAGAACAGAGAAAATCAAAATACAGTGTAACTCATTCATTTAGTAATGGGAATCTGAAAATCTTCCCTGCCCCTTGGCCCCTTGATAGGCTTAAGTGAATCTAAGAACCTTCCTTGATTTGAAAATATACTCTGCCCCCTAATAGGCTGAATGTGGTCACATGTGGTGGGAGGCTTTTTTTTTTTCAGGAATGCCCACATCTTGTTACTTTGTGATTGGACAGTGGGTCAAGAGTGTTATGACATTCTCTGAGCCAGGAGAAGGCTATATATACCCTGATGTGAGGCTTTGCTTTCAGGAAGAGTTGTGATTTGGCAACATAAAACTCTGGGCAGCTGTTGAGCCCCCCAACTTTGAAAAGCCAGATGTTGGTGCTTCCCTCTCTGTTAACTAACTAGGTATGGATGTAATGGTCATTCAGCTGGAAGCCCTATCTGCTGATCTCTTTCTCTGTCTGTATTTTTTTTTTTGTTGTCTTCTTGTAACTTGTTTGTACTCTCTGAAGTTCAGGGCACTGACTTTTTCCCCTGAACTAGGTAAATGATATGTTTGATTAAAGTGGGATTGTTAACCCATTTTGAGTTGCTTTTCTTTAGAAAAACAGATCTAAGAATCTGTGCTAGCAGCCATCCTGGGTATGCTAGGGTGTTTGCTGCTACATGGGCTTTGTTGGTAATATAAAGAAATACTTTTGATTTATGTGTTTATCTTAAATTCTGCAATTTTGCTGATGTTAATTATTTCAAGTAGTTTTTTAGTTGATTTTCTAAGTTCACCATCATATTACTTGCCTATTCTAATTTCTTTATTTTTTTCTCTTTTTTCTATAGCTAGCATTTCTAGTACTATATTGAATAATAATCATGATAATAGGCATCCTTACTTCATCTCTGATATTATTGGGAAGGTTTCTAACTTATTCAAATAGTACCTTGTTTGTTTGTTTTGTTTGTTTTTTGGAGGGGGTAAGGCAAGGCAATTGGGTTTGAGGGACTTGCCCAATATCACACAGCTATTAAGTGTCTGAGGTCAGATTTGAACTCAGGTCCTCCTGATTCCAGGGTCAAGTGATCTATTCACTGTGCCACCTAGCTGCTCCTAAACAGTACTTTGTGAAAGTTATTTCCATGTATACTTTATCTCTCCTGTTGCCCAGATTGTAAGATTTACAAGGGGTAAGAGTCCATGCTTTTAGAGTGATGTACTAAACTTGGGTTTAGGAGAGAGCAGAGTTTGATTATTGTCTCTGACATTTACTGCCTGGGACATAATAGGTGCTTAATAAATATATATTGACTGAGTGTGTGACTATGCAAAAACTTAGAATTTTCTGAACCCCAGTTTCCTTTTCTGTAGTATCTACCTCTCAGTGTTTTCTTGAGTCTTAAATGGCCTCATGTACATAAACCTTTAAGTAATTTGCAGACCTTATAGTCTTATTCCAAGATCAGCCGTTATTAAATCTTATGTATCTTTGCATCATTCTGGGCCATCTCTAGTTGTCTTGATCTATATATGTCCATTGGATTCAAATGGATCCTGTGGAAAAAATGAGGCTGGTCATTTTGCACAGCCCTCCCTCATTTAAATATGAGTTACTTGCAAGTCATGGCATCATCTTCCCAATGTCATAATCCTTTTGGAGAATGAAGGATAAACCAGACAGAGTCATTCACAGAACCATACATAAACTGTGAAAAAAATTGATGCTCAATAAATTTTGAATTTTGAATGCATACAAAGTGTCCTATTTTCCTTTTAGTCTCATTTTGCATGTTCTGCTATACCTTGAGTAGCCAGAAGAACATTTATTCTTAATCAGACATATATTGACATTTGGATGACATACAGGTAGCCCTTAGAAATCACTTGATTATAACATGGCCTACAGCGCATTCGAGGTAAGAAGCAGCACATTTTATTTTTCAAAGTCAACTCCTTTAGCCACCAAGGACTATGACCCAAGGACACATTTCTGGAATATTTGATTTTCTTCGGGAAAGTACATTATAGAACAAAACAATGTCAAACCACAGAAAAACAAATAGCAGTTGGCCTTGGTTCCATATATTCCCAAATATAACATCTTCAGGGCTTATAAGGGATTGCCAGACACAATTTAATTTGTGTTTAGGAGAGATTTTATAGCTTGCCAACTTTGGAAGACTGTTATTGCTTTTGTTACAAGGGGCTTTGGGAGAATTTCACATAGTTTGGTGGTGGTGGTAGTGGTATGGAAGTTAGGGGAGTACATTCAAGTCTTGGGGAAGAGTAGTGGGAAATGAGATGGACAGATGTAGCACCAATGCAATATTCACAGTGCTAACAGTGACTATAAATATATCTACATAATGCTCAATAACAAAATATAACAGACTATCCATTTGGAAGACAGAAGCAAAAACATTCAGACATCAAAAAACAGAATGTCAAAACCAGTAAGCTGATTCCATCATAGTAGCAAAGAAGTTAAGCCACAACATCCTAGAGCCACAGCATTCTTAAGACTTTCCACAAACCAACACAAGACCAATATTTACTCACAAGCCTAAATGTCAATGTGCCCTTTCCCAACTGTCTAGCTGTTCTGACTCCCAGCTTCCTGTGCTGGGAGTAAGCAGACTCCTCCCACTACAGGCTCCATGTAATTACGTTCAGCCTAATAGGGGACAGAATATATTTTCAAAGCAGGGAAGGTCTTCAAATTCCCATTACAATTACAACAGATCAGGGAAAGTCTACGTACTTGGGCTCAAGATGGCCAGGAATTGAGGACGTTTTTCTCAGTGCATATGGCAATGTCAGGATTTCTTAAATTTCATCTATTTTCCACTTTTCAGTCTTCTTACACTTTCCTTCTATGTTCCCTGTTACTATGCAGGGCAATGCTATCCTCCCAGTCCCTCGGGCTCATAACGTAGAAGTCATCCTGGAATTCTCTCTATCTCATACCCTCAATATCCAAACAGTCAACAAGGTCATAACCTTTGTAATGTCTCTGGAATTCACTTCTCTCCTGACACTGCCATCACTCTAATGGAGCCCCTTATCACCTCATGCCTGAATTATCGTAAAAGACTGCTGGTCTTGAGTCTTCCTGATTGGAGTCTTTTCCCCACACCAATCCTTCATTCAGCCACTAAAGTGATTCTCCTAAAGTCTAGGTCCAATCACGTAATCCAAACCCCCCTCTCCCCTGCTTTGATAAACACCAGTTTATTGCCTCCAGTAGCCTCCTATTGCCTCCAGTAGCAAATACAAAATGCCCTGTTTGGCATTCAAAGCATTTGATAACCTAACTCCCTTTAACCTTTCCAATCTTCTTATATCTTACTTCTGAAAACAGACTCTTTAATTCAGTGACACTGGCCTCAGGACTCTTCCACAAATAGGATACTCCATATTTGGCTATGGGCATTTTTTCTGCCTCTTTCCCAGGCTTGGAATACTCTCCCTCCTCCACTCCACTTACTCATCTCCTTGGTTTCCTTTAAATCTCAACTAAAGTTCCACCTTCTACCAGAAGTCTTTCCTAACTCTTAATCCCAGTATCTTCCCTATGTTCATTATTTCCTATTTATCCTGTATGGAACTTGCTTCATATATATTTGTTTGTATTTTGTCTCCCCAGTTAGATCATAAATTCCTTGAGTTTGCTGTTCCTTTCATGCGACATTCTGTCTCCTGATTCTGTGCCTTTTTATAGGCTATCTCACTTGCCTGGAATGCTCTTCCTCCTTACATTTGCCTCCTGCATTCCCTGACTTCAAAATTCAACTCAAAATCTCACTTTCTGTAGGAGGGCTTTCCTAATCCTCCCCCATCCTCTTCCCTCACACTCAGAATTTGCCCTCTCAGATTACTTTCCATTTACCCTACTTATATTTTAAATGATGACAGTTATTTGTAGGTAGCTTTTTTCTTTAGAATGTGAGCTTCTCAAGGGATGGATTCTTTTCTCTTCTCGCATCCCTACTGCTTAGAACAGTTCCTGGCACATATAGCAAGCAGTTATTGAATACATATTGACTGAATGGTTCACTCCTAGACTCAATTTGACTTGGAAGGGGAACAAAATTTTTTAAAAATCACAAGAATTCAGATTTTGGAAGGGATGTCAGCCCCTCATACACCATATAATTCATTCTATATATGAAGAAGAATTCTGTTAAAAGGAAGATTTTTAAGTACAGCATACTTAACAGTGGTCATCTAGCCCTTTCCAAAACATCTCCAGTGAGGTGAAACACATTATTTCCAAAAACAGACTATTCCATTTTTGGATACCTCTAATTATTAGGAAGTTTTTCCCTACATCAAGCCTGTGTTCCTTTTTTCTTTTTTTTCTTCAATATCCACATATTCAACCTACTTCTGACCTCTGAGGTCAAGCAAAACAAACATAATCACTTTTTCCAATGATAGCACTTCAAATCCTTGAAGTCAGCTATTTAGCCCTGAGCCTTCTCTTTCAGGGGCTTAAAACAGCTGCTGTTCCTTCAACTGATCTGGATATGGCAACATCTCAAAAACACTTCACAATTCTGATTGCTTTCCTCTGAGTACTTTCTTGCTTCTCAATAAACCTCTCTGTTGTTAGGAGACTGGGGTAGCTATTCTGAAGTCGAGATGGAGTGGTATAAATGACTAACCTGACACACAAGGTGGAATTGCAAAGGAGGTATATTTAGCTCACCAGGATTTAGTTGTCGCATATTATTGTGAAACCTGGAAACAGTGCCAGGGCAGAAAACTCAATGTATTTCATTTGAATTGTCTTAGGAAGATTTTGAAGATCTCCTAGCAATATTAGGAGGTATGGGGTCACTGAATTGAATTGCCAAGCATTCAAACTCTACCAAAGAGAGCACAACTCTTATGGACTGACCATGGTCTTCAAATGCTAAATGTATGCTTTCCTGAAAGACCTTTTTGTTTCTAACAGAGAACTCATGCAAGGCAGGCATTCATCTGTTGGTCAGAAGAAATCATACAAGGGTACTCTCTCTCTCTGAAGAACTTTGGAATAATTTGTGACACATGGGAGACACTGGCACAGTACCACCCAGTGTAAGGTGCCTGTATCAAAGAAGGTGCTGTACTCTATGAGCAAAGCAAAATTGGTGCTGCTCAAAAAAAACTTGAGATGCACAAATTTAGAGGCATCTCCACTCCAAGTGTTCACACTGACTATGTATGTATGCCTGAGCTGTGGTAGAGCCTTCCAATTTCATAATTTTCTGATCAGCCATAGTTGGACACACTGTACCTTGACTCAAACATAGTAACATCATTTTGGTCCTTTTTGAGAAAGAATGACAATGACCAACCATGTGTACTTCATTTAGACCATAGCTACCATATACCTGGCTTATTCCTGATATCTCATAGCTCTCTAACTTCTTATTAATATCATCCCTTTTCATTTTTCAAAAAGAAAACAACCTCAGCTGTTTCCTTGTTTTAAAACGCCAAATGCAAAATAACAAATACTCCATTAAAGTTTAAGTATACCTTGTGGAAACTAATGAATGGAGGAAAACTCCAGTAAACAATCAAAAGATACTATAAGATAATTTTCTTTGGGTTTAAAATGATAATTTTGTGTAAAGATATGAAACTATCATGCTTCTTGGTTTTTAGTGAAGCTGGGATCCATAGATTATAATTAAATGATAGAAAATATATATAATATATTTTTGCTTATCACTTTTGGATATTACAATTAGTATGGTGGTAAAAAGAAAGATTAGACAGCTAACTCATCTAGTTAGGCCTTTTGAATAGTTTTCAGTCTTGGGTCCAGTTTCTGGTCCTCAGCTTTGCAGGTTCAGAAACTTGATTTTATTAGTTCATTAGGGGTGATCCAGGTCATCAAATTCTGGGTAATAAATTCATGCTAATTAAAACTACAAGAGACTTTTACAAAACAGAATGGCCAATATATTAATTTACAATGCAGGTACTTCTTTTAGCCATTGTCCAGAGTTTAATAATTTTTTCCCTTAAGAAATGTAATGAGACTAAATGAATGAATTAACAAAAAATTGTATATCATGTATGATGTGCCAAGCATTATTTTAAGTTATGGGATATAAATAAAAAAAATAAGAAAGTCTTTGCTGTCAAAAACCTAATATTCTAATAGGAGAAGACAGTACACTTAAATGACGGACTACGGAGGATTCAGGAGCTGGAATGTTATCAGGATGGTGAGTGGACCATGGTGAATTAGATTGACAAAATCTTTTCAGGAAACTGGCAGAGTTGATTCATTTATGCTTTTAGAAGTGGAGGGAGGTAGTGGTATATGGCATATAGTCATGCCACTGCTGATGATGATATAAAAAGGATAACCAGAGAGTAGGCCCAGTCTTGTGGGCCAGGTCAGGAAATCATGAGTGAGTAGCGTGGGTCCTTAGGATACATTTTTCTGAAGGTGAAATAGTTAGAACCTTCTTGGAGGCAAGGATTTTGGCAGGGCTGTCTTCAGGATGCCTAGGGAACAGGGAATCAAGGTTACAGCAATGTCCCAATGACGAATCATTGTAAGTATCTTATATATGTCCTTAGGCCTCCTTACAGATTTCTGCATGATTTTGAGAGCTGGCAGTATTGCCCATCCAGTTTTAGTGGGGCTTGTCAAAATCATGGTGCAAACCCCCATTAATATGCCTCACAAAAATCACAGGGACATCTCTCTCTCTCTCTCTCTTTCTCTCTCTCTCTCTCTCTCTCTCTCTCTCTCACACACACACACACACACACACACACACACATGCACACACACAGATACACACTCACACGGAATTTAGATAAAATAGAAAAGCAAGGAAAATAAAGGGAACTGACTCAAGTAGCAAATGTTCTCTATCCAAACACAAATGGATGCTGTTTCTCACAATTCCAAGGGAGTAATATTAGTTTTCACCATAGCATAAGGACACGGTCATTTCAGACTTACAACACCATGACAGTTGAATCCCGAGTATCTTTCTTTCCAGTTTCAGGAAAGCAGTTATGGCCTTCTGTCTTCTCCATAGTTCTCTAGCCCACTGCCAGCTTCTCCCATCTGTTCTATCTGATCCATATGGTTGTTATCCTCTCTTCATATGGCTGCTATCTTCTTCAAGTCCATGCTGCCTGCCTGCTGTTCCTTTGCATGTAGCTAACCAAGTTCTCCATTCAGCTGCTCCATTCTTCCACTTTCCAATGTGTACTCACTTGACATCATTTTTGATTCAGGCCCAATGCAAGGCTTATTATAACAACAGAATTACAAGAAGTTTAGTAAAGTCATTAAAGAATTGTGTAACTGTTTGTTGGTTTGTAGTACAATTTATCTAGGAAAGTTATTTTTTATTTAGTTACTGAGTTGCTTAGTTAAAGACTAATATTAGGGATTTGCCAAGATATAAAAAATAAAACTGACCCATATTCAGTTTAAAAAATTGCACCAAAAAAAAATTAATGGCATTATACTAGTGGTAGTCACAGGACCAAAAAGGTGTAGTTGAAACATCTAAGAAGAGATAGGCTATGGAGGAGAGGTGATTGCAGCCTTTAGAACTTTGTAGTTTAAGAGAATCCTGTGAAATGAAGAAGAACTAGATCCCATGGTACCCACTGTAGAAGTTACCAAAAGCTTGGAAAGTCCATGGAGCAATAGAACTGGGGCTGTTCTCAGGGGTGTGCTAGAGATAGCTCATTCTAACTCAAGAGAGCTGGTTTTTAAAATTTTCAATGTGTATATTAACATGGCAGAAATCAGAAAATGCTGGGCTTGACATATTATTTTGTTGATTGTCTAGACTTTAAAAAGTAATGAAAAAAATTCTAATGATACAGATTAAATTTAAAAGTATAGGGTCTATGGTTTTTTTTTTCCTTCAGAGAGGAGTAATTAAACATTTGCCAGCATGCCCCTGGTTGTTTTCTTCTGTGTAAGAGTATTATCACATATAACTAGGTTTCTCTTTGTATATGTCTCTACCTCTATCTGTAAAGACATAAAAATAATAATACTAACTAATATTTCTATAGCACCTGTTAGTTGCCAGGCAATGTGCTAAGTGCTTTACAAACATTATCTCATTTGTTCTTCACAAGAACCCTGGGCGGTGGGTGCTATTATTATCCCTGTTTTATAGATGAGGAAACTGAAACAAATGGGCTAAGTGATTTATCTGAGATCATACAGCAAATAAGTAACTGAGGTGGGATCTTGACTAAGGTCTTTTCCACCTCAGACCCTGCACTCTATCCACTGTACTACCTAGCTGTTGGTCCAATGTGTAGTAGCATACTAGGAATAATGATGCTTTGGAATTAATACTCATAAGTTAAAAAAATCATTGAGAAAGAATCTTATGCCTTCCTTCTGATCCTGTATGTTTTTTTTAGCAGCATTACCATAATTTTGGGACGGCTGCTGATTTGATATTCCCTTTGACAATAATACTCATGATTGTTATCCAGGACATGCCCTTGCTGGCATCCAGGTCCCCAGAAAATTGATTTTGTAGTGAGAAAGTTACTTGGTGAGTGAAAAATAAGAGAAAGGGGAAATGAATAATCTTTTGGGATAATTCATTCAGTATGTAGTAGAAATTGTGGAGAATTAGCCTTGCTTCACTACAGAGGGCATCTTTTTAATGCCTGGAATGTTCCTTTCTGCTAGATACAGTCTTTCTTTCCCTGGAGAGACGTGCTGGAGACACACTGCCACTTTCTTATCTATCTGACTTTTCCCTTTCAATATTCCTTTTTAGTTTCCCAACCTCCTGTCATTATGCCATATCCTTGTGAAAGAAATAATAAAATTATAGCTTATCTGATAGTCTTTATATTTTAAGTTGATATCTTTTTATTTTTACTTACTGTTTTTATAAATAAATAAATAAATTTATGTTATATAGATACACAATTCCTTGAGATCCACTTCTTCTTCTCCCTCTCCCCTCCCCCATGTTGTCATGCAATCTGACAAAGGTACTACAAATACCTTCACATTAAACATTAGTCAAGTTGTAAAGAAAAATTATAACCAATGGAAAGAACAACAAGAAAGAAGGAACAAAATAAGATGAAAAAGAGAGAGAGAGCAAGTAGTTTGCTTCAATCTGCATTCAGATTCTGTAGTTCTTTCTCTGGATGTGGATAACCCTCTCCATCATGAGTCTTTTGGAGTTGTCTTATAGTGTCTCCTTGCTGAGATAAGCCCGATCTATCTAAGATAGTCATCACAGATAAGGTGTGTCAGTCATTGTATACAAAGTTCTCCTGGTTCTGCTCTCTTCACACAGCATCGGTTTATATAAGTCTCTCCAAGTTATTATGAAGTCTATCTGCTCTTCATTTCTTATAACACAGTATTATTCCATTACTTTCACATATCACAACTTGTTTAGCCATTCCCCAATTGATGGGCATCCCCTTGATTTCCAATTCCTTGCCACCACAAAAAGAGCTGCTATAAATATTTTTGTACGTACTGGTCCTTTACCCACTTGTATGATCTCTATGGGATACAGCCCTAGAAGTGGTATTGCTAGGTCAAAAGGTAAGCATATTTTTATAACCCTTTGGGCATAGTTCCAAATTGCTCTCCAGAATGGATGGATCAGTTCACAACTCCACCAGCAATGCATTAGTGTTCCAATTTTCCCACATCTTCTCCATCATTTATCATTTTCCTGTTTTGTCATGTTAACCAATCTGACAGGTGAGGTGTGGTACCTCAGAGTTGTTTTGATTTGCATTTCTCTAATCAATAGTGATTTAGAGCATTTTTAATATGCTTATAGATATCTTTAATTTCTTCCTCTGAAAACTGTCTGTTCATATCCTGTATCAGCAATGCAGTATTCACAATGCCTATAGTAACTATAAATATGCTGATATGGTTATTAATCACAAAATATAACAGCCTCTCTACATGGGAAATATATGTCTACTTGCTGCTGAAATTGGATGTAGAGCTGTCTCTGTCCTAAGGGGTCCCATTTGATAGGTCAGTTCTTTCGCCAGCATTTGGAATGTGTTTGATGCCAGGTCCAGGAGTGACATGTGACAGTTGTGGACAGGGGGTGACATCCAGCTTAAGCTATCAGGCATCTACAGATGGAGGGTACCAAGCCTGCAGAAACAAATCTAGCAAACAAGGTGAACAGACAACAAGCGTTTTACCCATACTTTAGCTCCCAATTTTATTCTATCAGTAGAACCAAATCCTTCAGTTCCTCTGATAGTTATTTTGGAAGGAGGGTCAGTTTTTATAAGTGGTATTATTTTACAAGGAATGATAATCACTTGAACTATCCTATCATTTTTATGGATCTGTATGGGCCCTTCACCTAAATGATGGAATGTCACAACAATTTCTCCTTGATAATTAGAATCTGTTACTTCAGCCAATACA
This sequence comes from Pseudochirops cupreus, assembly GCA_028627135.1. NCBI lineage: Eukaryota > Metazoa > Chordata > Mammalia > Diprotodontia > Pseudocheiridae > Pseudochirops > Pseudochirops cupreus. The sequence continues at coordinate 333 of JAQQSU010010788.1, read as the reverse complement.
TGTATTCCTTGAGCTGCTAATCCTGATTTGGGTAAAATCTGTCCAAAGTTATTTTTAGGGATTCTTATGTATATTCCAGTGGAGATTTTTCTTATTTCTTTTCTGTCCAACCAAAAGTCCTCTAAACAATGCAAATCATATCCCATTAAACCAGGTGTTCCTGGGTACGGTGTTGGGACATCTGGCCTCAAAATCTAATACTCAGTATTTGAGATCTTATGTGTTTGCTATTTTCTAATTTGCAGATTTGGGGTCATCATTCTGCCTAGAGGTATACTTCCCCCCAATGGTCTATTATTCAAATTATGTAAAGCCATGAACAAATTTTCCTTC
>JAQQSU010010787.1:0-12340 GCA_028627135.1 Pseudochirops cupreus | reverse complement strand
TATCCCGGGCATGCTTCTTCAGGCAAGCCCTCTCAGCCTTCCAGGCAAGCCCTCTCAGCCTTCCAGGCGGCTCTCACCAGATTCTGGTCTCAGGAAAACTCCATCTCAGTTCTCAGCTTCCAGATGCTGGGAGAGAAACTCTCCCTCTCTCCCTCTCTCCCTCTCTCTCTCAGCCGGCTTCATTCTCCACAATTCTTCTGTCAGCAGGAGCAGAGTTCCAATTCTGTCTGTCTCTGGAATTCTTGCTTATGTACACACCTCAGCCAATCCCCTTCTTCCACATCAACAGGGGCTCAGCCAATCCCCTTCTTCCACATCAACAGGGGATTTCATGCCTTCTCAACAGTGGGACAGAGTTTGTACCTTCCACACTTAGCACTTAGTAAGTGCTAAGTATCTTGCTAAACTGATTACTATCACACATGTGTACAGATACACATATTTACTTTGATTTTGTGTTTACTGGTCTTTTATACTATTCATAAACATTTTAATGTGTTACTTATCCTTTTGCGGGAATTTTCAAATACATATACTGATTTTAATTGATTGAATTCTCTTTTTTCTAAAGACGTACTCATTAGTATATCTTTTTATGTGCCAGATTCTTTTGGATAGCTCCATACCTAAGGGAAACAAGTGAGATAAAAACTCAGCATAATATGCTGATCGATCTTGACTACAGAGGATTGATGAGGAGACATATATATTGCTCCTATTAGTGGTAGATGACTTCATGTGTGTGATGGGGCATATGCTGTCAGACATGTTCATTGTGTTAATATGTTTGGTTTAATTGTCTTCCTTATTTTTAAAGAAGAGATCTTGAGCGTAAAGGAAATGGTAACAACATCAATGATTTTTTAAGTGAATCAGATTTTACAATGTTATTTTGAGGTTATATGTAGTTATACACTGACTGTCTTTGATGTATCCATGTGGAACACAGGCTAACATGCTCCTTCATGATTTTGATGAAAATAAAATCATTTGGTTTTAAGGGGAAAAGCAAAATAACTACCAATATGTTCAAAGAAACAAATTTTCCACAAGAAAAATGTCATTGCTATATATCACTAAACATTCAGATGAGAATTAAAAAATTCATGTATCTGGAAGCATTTATGCACCTAGACCATTGTCATTTCCTTCTTCAGCTCATTTTATAGATGAGGAACTGAGGCAAATAGGGCTAAGTGACTTACCCAGGGTCATATAGCTAGTAAGTATCTGAGGCCAGATTTTAACTCAAGAAGATGAGTCTTTCTGACTCCAGGCCTGGCACTTTATTCCACTGTGCCATCTAGCTGCCCAGTCCCTCTAAATCTCAGAAATATTTTATGAGGTGCAATATGATAAAAACAATTAAATAAATAATAAAGTGTTATGAAAAGGTTAGAAATTAAACTATGAATGTGAAGCCTTTGAATCCATAACTAGTGGTTTTATTCATGTGAACTAGTCTTTTAACACAATTCATAAACATTTTAATGTATTATTTATGCTTTTATTCATGAAAACATAGAATAACTTTGGCTTAATCTTATTTTCAGTCTATTCTCCAAAAGATGCATATCATTGGTGGCTCATTTGGAAATGTAATGTTGGATGAGACACTAAATTGCTGCACTGTTGGAAACACACATGCACACACATATATATGCACATATACACAAAGTCAGGAAGCAATAAACAGAACTTAAGCTGATTCACACTTAATTTTCTAATTCAGTTCTTGGAAAATAGACCTCTAAGATAAATTATTTCTGGAAGTAAGTCTAGAGAGCACTTGGCAGAAATCTTGGATTTGTGCTCTGATCATTGCGTACAAAACCTTCCACCACCAAAGATACCATGTTGTTTTGATGTTTCATTCCTATGCTCATGGAAATCTCTCATCTTCTAGAAGTAGGATTATTTTACAAAATCCACATTCATTTCATGGGGATATATTTTGGGAGTTCAGAGAGGGAGCATATGGAGTAGCATTGATTATATATAGTACTGGTAAATATTTGTCAACTAGCCTCAAAAAATTGCAGCAAAATATATTTTAAATTTTAATTTGCATTATTAATATGATTTTAATCACTTTCTTAAGCTAGAAAACTGACAAAATAATAAATGAAGTCCAGATTTATAGCACTTGCCAATTTTTAAGATGTAAATGCTCAAACTTGAGAGGTATGAATGATTTGGTTTCAACATATACGTGTCTAAAAGATACTGAGTTCATACTAATCACTTTGAGAAGTGGGAATAAGCATGAGATATACTATTACAAAAGAAATATGCTGCTAAGAATTACCCATCTTGCACTAGAATCAAGTGGAGGAGGCTTTAGGTAGCTATTATGCAGAGGTTTATTGGAGTCTATTTGTTATCCAATTAGTATGATATTTTATATTTATAAAGAAATAACTAACAAAAGAAGAGTTCAGGTTGATGTTTGGCGATTACTTATGGCCATTTTTATTAATATTATTAAATTGATTAAGTTCATTTTCAGATAATAATTGAGTGTCTTCTTTGAGGAAATCCCTCAAACATTCTGGTGGAACTGGGGAGGGAGAAAAGCATAGCTCCTTCTTAAACAACTGGGAAAATTTGGGTACATTTCTCAGTTGGGGAGAGAAGAATAAGAGTGAACTTAATAAAAAAATTCAAACTACTTGGGAATCATTCTCTAGTACCACAAAAATGGATTTTATTTAAAAAGGAAGAAAGGTGTGGTAGACAGGGTACTGGTTTAGTAGTCAGAAAGACCAGAGTTCCCATCCCTCCTCAGATACTTACCACTTGTGCGATTATGGGCAAGTTACTTAATTTATATGGGCTTTAGTTTCAAAACTTGTCACTAAAATGGAAAGAAGGAGATTTGGTGTGACTCCTTCCTTCTATGATATTTCTATGTCTATGGCAGTCCTGAGGAAAATAGGTCTTTTTTTTCAATTATATGTATACCAGTTATCTCCAAAAGCTTAAAGAGAAATATAGGATTAAGCACAGAAAAGACAAGAAACTATGCTGGGTTTTTGGACCATTTGTCTGTATTGAAAAACATTTCTTTTATTAAGCTTGGTCGAGTTACTGAACATGGCAGCTTCCTTATTTTCTGGAGAATAATCTATGATTCCTGAGTATCTATCTGAAATTTGAGAAAAACAATTTAGCATCATGTTACTCTCATCCATCCATTAGTCACTCTACTACCAAGTTCTGGTATTTAGGTTCTTTTGTCACCTGGATGACCTACTCTTAAGAGCATGAGATTTGTTATAAGAAGACTGAAATTTACACACTAGCTTTACCATTTACTAGATGTGTGGCCAGAAGTGTGTAAGTTTACCTCTCTCAGCTTCAGTTTTCCAGTCTGTAAAATTAGGATAATAACATTACCTTCCTTATTGAGATTTATTGGTTACTGCCTGCAGTCAAACTGTAGAAGAGTATCAGTGTCACTGAAAATCACTTCTTACCTTACCTATACTTATCCCACTCCCAATTTTAAGTGAAATTCCCTTAGAGTTTTTCAGTAGGGAAACTCATAAAGGAAGGGAAGTGGTGGTTAGGCCATAAACTGGAAAGTTTTGTAGATGTTAGCTAACTCTGAGGACAGAAAATATTGCTGCTCGGAATGGGATCAGCAAACTATCATCATCATCATCCTAACTTGCATTCATAGAGTGTATTAAGGTTTTCAAAGCACTTTACATATATTATCTCATTTGATCCTCATAACATTGTGATACTATTATTTTCATTCTATAGAAGAAAAGTCAGGCTGAGAGAGGAGATATCCTCAGGGCCACATGACTAGTAGTTGTGTCAGAGGGCTTTCTGAATAACACTCTTTCCCTTATACTACCTCGCTGCCTAAAGAACGAAAAATTGTGTCTTTCCTAAAACTCTTATGTCTGGAAAGTACCTATAGACTGCTGCAGACAACCTGGGGCTGGCTGAGGCCATGGTGTAGCCATGTTGAGAATGGCATCCCTACCTAGTCAAAAAAAAAAAATCAATCTGGGAGGGGAAGAACCTACACAAAATAGAAACAAATTCCTATTTATATTCATTGTAAGCCAAACAGGGTCCAAAAAAGGACCAAGTGGAGCTTGACCTGGGACCTATTGTTGGCCAATGAATGAGAACAGAAGTGAATTGGGTTTAAGGTTTGGCCCTTAAGGGAAATAAAAGGTCTGGAAGGAAGGAAAGGACAAAGGAAACAAGGAAGGAAGGAAGAAAGGAAGGAAAGAAGGAAGGAAGGAAAGAAGGGAGGGAGGAAAGAAGGGAGGGAGGGAGGATCTGAGCCGTTGCTATTTCTTCTCACAGATATTGTTGTTTGTTCTTCATTCTCAATGAGGACCATGACATCAGATTTAATTCAATGATGTTGAATGAGCTAACATGAGTTTACCTTTCAGATGCTCTCATAGTTAATTGGACCATAGAGTTAAAGCTAGAAAATATCTTAGGTTATTTAGTTTAATCCCCTTATTTTAAAGATGAGGAAACTGAGGCCCAGGGAGGTTAAGAAACTTGCCAAAGATCACACCAATAATAGCTGTATAGCTGGAATTAGAACTCAAGTCCTGCAACTCCAAATTCAGCATTCTTTCCACTGTACTATGAAATGTATATAATCAGTTAGAACACTTTTATAGGGAAATTGGAAGAGATTCCAATAAGTTGCCAATTTGATTATTCTCAAATTATGGCTTTATTTTCTTTGATTTTGCTCCTTCCTTCTCCTATGGTCTCATTTCTTTCTTATGTGCATGTGTGTGCTATATATAGCACAGCAGGACTCATTTGGACTGGTCAGGAGAAAATATTTGATGGTTAGAGATATTTAATGGGTTTGGAGTCAGAGGAACTAGGTAAAAATCCTTCCTCTGACACTTATTCTCTATGACAAGCAAATTAAAACCGCACAAGGCCTCAGTTCCATAGTTGGTAAAATGAGGGAATTAGATTATAAGACTTCTAAGGTCTTTTTATTGTTGTTTCAGTCATGTCTAATCTTTCTGACCCCATTTGGGGTTTTCTTTGCAAAGATACTGGAATGATGTACCATATCCTTCTCCAGCACATTTTACAGGTGAGAAACTGAGGTAAACAGAGTTAAGTGACTTGTATACTAGCATACACATAGCTAACAAGTGTCTGAGGCTGGATTTAAACTCAGGTCTTCCTGACTCCAGGCCCAGTGCTCTGTCCATTGGACCACATAGCTGCTCTCAAAGGTCTTTTCCTGCTCTCAATTTACAATTATATTAAATTTAAAATTCTGTATACAGTATATATGCTTGAGCGTGGATGATTACATTTTACTATATAATGTGAAAAAGATACATGGAAATATTATATATCTGTGAAGGTAGACAAAGTTTCCTTTGGGGGATTGGGACTCAAAAATTATCCTACATATTCTTATTAGATAGATCTGCGCTGACTGCACCAATCAGAGTTACAGTTAGAGTGCTGATACCCAAAGAAAGGCAGATATGGAAATTTAGTGCATGTTTCTCTCTGAGAACCATCTGGAACTTAGCACTTCACTGGAAAAATTTCTTTTATCTTTTGTGGAATGGAACTATCAGGTCCATTGTGAGACTTTATAAGCATCTAGGAAAGGGGCAAAGACATCACCTGGTGCTTAAATATAAATGCAAAAGACTATTATTATTGTGGCTACTATTTTTTAAAAGCAATTATCCATTTTTATGAAATTCAAATTTCCCCATAAGTCCTATTCTGATTTCTTATCATGGATATGCGGCTTAGATCAGGCCTGCACAACCTGCCACCCATCAAAGTATTTTGGGCAGCCTGTGAAAAATGTAGGGGAAAACATCCTCCAAATTTTTCACAATTTGCCCAAAACCTTTTGGCATGCCGCAAGCAGCCAGTGAGACACAGGGTCCTTAGATTCTCAAAAGTTATGCCAGTGGATCAGAACTTTGGCAGGTGTAAAGATGGAAAGGCTTTGAATGTGGTTCTTATTACTGACCACATGTGTCCTTTGTATAGGGATCAACCTACCTCACAAAATCTATAATCAGCTTGGGGATGATTATTTAGAATGCAACCACCTGCAAAAGTTGAATAAGAGTTGAGGTCTTTACTGGAAGAGGGAGAACCCACCCAAATCAGAGATCTTTGAAATACTGAATACATATTGTCACTGTATATGTATGATAACTCCATCTTTTAAATTTTCAAAAACTGCTTATACAGAGCCAGTATAGGGCCCAAGAAAATCTAGGACAATGGTTCTCAACCTGTGGGTTATATTCAATTTGTAACAATGAAAATACATCCTGCATATCAGATAGATTCATAACAGTAGCAAAATTACAGTTATGAAGTAGCAACAAAAATAATGTTATGGATGGGGGCCACCACAACATGAGGAATTGTATTAAAGGGTCACAGCATTAGGAAGGTTGAGAACCACTGGTTTAGGAGAAGAAATAAGCAAATCAAAAGAAAGTACTTAATTTATCAAGGCTGAAGAAAAGTGAGTTCTAGAAAAATGCAAGGACACTGCTAGGAATAGACTGAAATGCTGAAAAGGAAACTAAAGATAAATATTAGGAAAACATTATGATATTTAGCATTGAATTATGAAATAACATTCCAAAGAAAACAGTAAGAAAGAATGACAGATTTCATTTTAAGTATTTTTCTTTTAAAATAACTATGAGAAGAAATTTCACTGTAATCGTTGGAATAAATTACAGTGGAAAAGATGCTTAATTGCAGTGATGAGAAATACTCAGTAAGGATTCAAGATAAATGTTTTGTTGAAGAAGCCAATGTTCCAGGGAGACTGAATTGCTAGACTGAGACGGGAACTGCATGTGCTGAGGAAAATGATGACAAGCGAAAAAAAAAAAAGAAAAAAACGCAAAATACCAACAACCAAAAAACCAATAAACCAGCATCCTATTCTGTGAACAGGTTGATTAAAAATGATCCTATTCTTGAAACTCTTTCCAAAATGTTCATAATAAGGCCAAATCATAGCTATTTTCTATTTTTACACTCAATGGTTTAACATAAAATTAAGAGGCATCTTCAGAGAAAACATTTTCGACATCCACTCTAAAAACACTCTGACCATGAAAAAGCCAAAATATGAAGAATTCAGAGAAAGTTGGTCAGACTATTATAATGCAGAATGAAATAAGCAGAACCAGAAGAATAATTAACATGATAACTATAACCATTATAATGTAAAGGAAAACAACACTGAAAGACTTAATAAATGGTGAATTCGTCTATTACGGTATGAAAACAACCACCGTTCTTTTTATTTCTCCCCATGAAAAATTATCATTCTAGATGCCACTAGTTGACATGTCTAATGAATAAAGCAAGATATTGGTCTTGACCTAACTTTGCTAATGAATTATGGTGTGATCTCATATATCTTACTTAACATGTGACTTGATCTCTTCTAGGGAGAGATAACCATAATTTTTTAACTCACAGGAGAGATATTTCATTGTATGGATAAATTAGGTGACTTAATGAGTTCATGAACTTTAAGATAAATGATGAATAAAACTGTCATTTATGTTGTGTCTTTTTCTCATTTGTCAGTGATGCTAGGACCCTTATGAGACCACGACATCCTTGGGGCAGAAAAAAATTTCTGTTGGGTCAGATTTATGCTAATTTAATATATTCAGTTAAAAATATTATCAAGTTTTAATTTAAGTTCTAACAATGTAGAATTATGGTGGCAAATTAAGCTCACTCACCATAGAATTTGAAATGAGGGTCCCCTGGGTTTGAAAACTTGTGGTGGCATACCAGCTCCAAAGATAGCTTCCCAGCATTTAAAAATGAAAAGGCAATTAGATAACTTTCTTCTACCCACTTCGGTTCCTTCATTTGAAGGAAAACATCTCTCCAAATGGATGATTATGCAAAAAGCCTGCTTCTACAATAGAAGGGGGGAATGGAAGCCCACACACAAGAATTAATATGTCCAAAGAGATTTATTTGAAAATATTTTTTTGCAATATGCTGGAGATAGTATTAAGATGATGTGTACATTTAACTCTGAATCCTGATGGAAGTAATAATTTCCTAGATTGGGCTAGTGGTATTTCAGAAGCTCCACTGATAGCTTCCCAGTTTTCTCTTTTTGTAATACAGAAGATCCATCTCTGATACATTACAGAAAATAGTGGTGGTGATGTGTGTGTGTGTGTGTGTGTGTGTGTGTGTGTGTGTGTGTGTGTGAAGGGAGAGGGTTAAGGGGGTGATGATCATTAATGTTAGTTGGTGAAGAGTCTTTCATTATCAGCCCTCTCCACTTTCAGATTTACTCTTTGGGATCTTTGAGTATAATACTTAGTTGGCAGCAGTGAAATTGTGGCACTAAAATGTTTCACCAATTTCCTCAAGGTTAGATACTATGGACCATCTGAACCCAGATGGAAACTTATCTATAAAGTTACCAAGGAAAAGAGAGGGAGAATTCACAGTTTATTTTAGGGATAAAAGCAAAAAGGGAGGGAAAATAACAGTTATAAAATAGATGCCAAAAGACATAGGCAAAAATCTTTCCAAAGAGTTCTGTCTCTTAGATGATAAATGCCAGAAGAATGGCCTTGAAATATTTTCTCAAGTAAGGAATCAAAGACTTATACAGGTACTTATGTTAGTTGGTTTTGCTTTTCATGGTTTGGTTTGGTTTGGTTTTACTTGGGAATGGCAACAGTTTATATAAGTCTATTTAATAAATTTCAAATACATAAAGAACCTAACAAAGTCTTGTTTATTAATTAAATTGTGAGCATATGTGTGTATGTTCACATATATATTTTGCAGCAAACAACCTTGATTTATTTACATTCCTCAAAGCTGCAAAATTTTAAGGCATAAAACCATATCATTAAGTCATATCATAAGAATTACAGAACTGAAGAAACCAGACATCATGAAAAGCTTTCTTGTCCCTACCAAAAGTAGTCAGGATAAGATTTGGAACCATGGAACTGCTCAGGCTTGATAGAAATTAGAAGCTGTTCTTCCAGATCCACTCAAGTGGTATATACTCAGTGCCTTCTAGACTTTCAAGTTGTTTCTTTTTGTGCATTTATACATTTATGAAAGAGAATATTAATGGACAATGACATCTAGAAATTTCGCCTGATTGCCCAGGCTTAAGGAATCCCAAGCTACTAAAGAAAGGAGCCCAACCTTTGCCTATATTGCTAGTGCCCATACTTGTTGGCATGCCTGATTTAGAATAGCTCAAGGAGCACTTAAAGTTCTATTTCTGTTGTCTCTGATTATACCTTGGATTTAGCCTAGCAAATCTTAATATACTCAGTTGAACACTATATGTACAAGCATTAAAGAAATTACATTCCAACCAAGATTATGATATAGTGTTCAAGATTTGTCTATGTGTATCCCTGTGCAAACTCATGTTATTTATACCTATCCTTTACAATTAAAGTATAACACAACACAACTCATAACCCAATGATATTGTAGAAAAATATATGTCATGGGGTGAGATCAAATAATCCAAAATAATTACATAATAGTTTGTTTTTTTTACAACACATGCAATAATCTTAAAATCCCAACTCTGTTTAAGAGGTTTCAAACTAGTGACTAATATTTAGAAAGCAAATTATTAAAAAGCATGGAAAACCCATGCCAATTGCTTCCCTATAGGCTGAATTTGTTGTACTGCACCCTGTCAAGCAACTGACAAAAGGATGGAGCAAAATTCTGTAGCTGTAGTTTAGTTAAATTATAGAGCCATATTGATTTATGCTTCTGTCTAGAATCCTTGGCACCTTCTGAACCCTCTTCTGAAAGCTCAGCTGTGCAGAATATATTAGTTGGCAGAGAAAAGTCAAATGTTGCACTTGTTTGGGAGATCTAAGTGAATTAGAAAATTTAAAAGGTTGTGCTAGTTACTTTAATACCAACTCAAAGTACAGTAAGGTTGAATTTTGTAGACAGATGTAACTGTTGCCAGGAGGTTTCTCAAGAGCCACGGCTGGGCATATAGTCATCTATATGCCAAACAGAACCAAACATAAGGCCGAGGCCTAATGGCCAACTATGTCCCTATGAGACAGTTAGATTGCTGGTGCAATGCCGTATCTGGCACTGTTACTGCTTATCAATCTTTTAGGTTCTCAGTTTAAAGATGAAAATGAATCTGTTTGCTTTTACATAAAAGACTTTATTTTACCACATAAATATGCTTATATACGATCTTTATTTCTACCTTAGTCTAACACTAAAGCAAGGGTTCTTTACCTTTTTAGTGTCATGGAGAGCTTTGAGGAGTCAGATGAAACCAAAAGACCCCTTCTCAGAATAATGTTTTCAAATGCATAAAAGAAAATGCCTCAGTCTACAAAGGAAACTAATTATGTTGAAATAAAGTTATCCAAATATTAGAAGAAAAAACAAGTTCACAAACCCCAAGTTAACAACTTCCACAAACACTCAAAATTATTTTTTAAAAAAATGATTATTGAATAAATTAGCATTATTTCAGGCAAGCAATTATTTACTTAGACAATACTTAGATTTAAGTAATAGCTTCTCAATACAGAAATCTGATGAGTAAAAGGTCTTTCTGTGCCTCTGAGGCTGGCCCACTGTAATCGTGCTTTGCTGGTCTAATGCATCTAATTAAACAAAAAATCCTTAAGAACAGATGTGTTCCTGAGTCCTTGTCCATGTAATAGTTAATCTATATAAGAAAAATGCTGCTGTTTTGGCTTAATGTCTATGCTCCTGGATGTAAATGCGTTTGTGTGCTGTGGTCTCAGTGGGAGCGCAGAGAGGAGTGATAAGCAGAACGGGCAGTTAGCATAGTCAGACAGATGGAGGCAGGGGGATGAGGAAGAAATCCTTTATTTATGCCAAAACGTAAACTACTCTCTGTACACTAAAGCACTGACTTCTGCACAGCTTTTATTTCCTTTGCTTCTCTAACTCCCAGTAACATGACATGCTCACACCACTCTTTTGAAACTAGTCCGTTGAAAGTTCTCCTTCTTGCCAAAGTAATGACTTTCTACTGCCTCAGAAGTGAGGCTTTTGACAGTGATTCCATTAAAATGTGAACTCTTTGAAAGCAGGGATCATATTTTTCCCTTTCTTTGTCTCCAAAGTATACATATAGTAAGCACCCATATATACTTGTGGACTGAGTGACCATAGTCTTTGAAACTGCTGCCTTGGCTTGTGATTATTAATTTACATTGTTTTTATTTTACTTCTTGACCAGTCTATTTCCTTCTGAATCATTCATTTTCCCTTGCCCAGCTCTACAATTTAAATTTGAATCCTTGGTTCCCTTCTCTCTTCAAGAATCTATTTATTCTTACAGCTCAGCATATCAACCCTATATTGATAAGGGCCTAATACATGCTTAATCAATATCCTCAATACATTCCTCTCACTCTAGCTCCAGTTCTATTAAAAAACAAACAAAAAAACCAAAGAAACAATTCCCCCATTATTTTCCCTCTAAAACGTGACCCACTCCAACTTTTCCATTGTCCATAACAGCGATTTTAGAGTCATCTCTGACAACTCTGAGATAATTTCTAGCTCTAACTCTGAATCTGGAGTTAGGGCAATATATTTTGTCTCTGATAACTGCTCCCTATATAACCTGGTCCACTCAGTCTTACTGGGCCTCAGTTTCTGCATTTATAACATGAGAGTTGAACTAGATAGTTTTTGAGAGTTTTCCCATCCTTAGATCTAATTCAACTAACCTGTATATCTAGTTATCCAGTTGTGTAAAATCTTTCTTTGAAATGTTTCCCATATTCTGGTATTCCCAGTGGTCCAGCCTTATCTCTAGGACTCTACTGCAATGCCTCCTTCCTGGCCCAATGTCCAGAAAATTCATGTCCAATATTCCATATACAGTTATCTAACTGAAAGGTCTTCCTTTAATAGGGATTTACTGAGTTCATCATGATTTTATGGAAAGTAAGAAGCCACTGAAGACATCTGAGTAGAAGACTGACCTCATTTTGACTAAGTCATCCCCTCGCTCAAATGTCCTCAGTGGCTCTTTTTTACTCAGCATCAAACCCTTTGCTCACCTTTCAAAGTCTTCCATAATTTGATCTTATGTAACATAGCCCATCTTATTTCTCACTATTACCCCTGTCCTCTGCTCTAGCCAAACCAGTGTATCGGCAAGCACCCTAAGCACACCCAGGGCGGCTACTAGCACAGGTTCTTAGATCTGCTTTTCTAAAGGAAAGCAACTCAAAATGGGTTAACAATCTTACTTTAATCGATCAAATATCATTTACCTAGT
>JAQQSU010010786.1:0-12341 GCA_028627135.1 Pseudochirops cupreus | reverse complement strand
AGAGAGAGAGAGAAAGAGAGGGGGGGAGGGAGGGAGGGAAGGAAGGAGAGAGAGTTTTAAAAAAGGCTGGAGTCAAATCTATTATTTTTCAGCTGAAATAAAAAGGAAGAGGTGGCAATCATGATCTTATATAAATCAAAAGAAAAAATAGACCTAACTAAAAGAGATTATCAAGAAAACTACATTTTGCTTAAAAGATACCATAGAAGATGAAGTAACATTGCTTTTAAAAATTATATCAAGTTTCTCTGATCTAGGTCTAATTTTTCAAATATATAGGGACTTAAGTCAAATTTATAAAAAATAAGAGCCATAACCAGATTCGTAATGATCAAATGATGTGAACAGGTAATTTGCAGAAGAAAAAAAATCAAAGCTATATATATTCATATAAAAATATCTAAATAACTGTGATTAGAGAAATGCAAATTAAGAATAACTATAACTTATGTAACTATAATATATAATATAATTATAACTAAATAACTATGATTAAGAAATGCAAATCTGAGATACTATCTCATATTTATCAGATTGGCTAATGTGACTGAAATTAAAAATAATAAATACTGGAGAGGAGTAATGCACTGTTGGCGGATCTGTCAACTCTTCCAACCATCCTGGAGAACATTTTGGAGCTATACACAAAGGGCAATAAAACTCTACATGCCCTGTGACCCACCTACACCCCTACTTGGTCTGCATCACAAAAATATTGACAAAAAGGAAAAAGGACACGTACATACAAAAATATAACAGTTCTTTTTGTGGTGGCAAAGAAGCGGAAATTGTGAGGATTCACACCAATTGGGAAATAACTCAACATGTAGTGTATGAGTGTGATGGAAGACAATCGTGCTGTAAGAAATGGTAAAGTGTACAGCTTGTGAAAACCTCAGGAAGCCTTATGTGAACAAATGAACAGTGAGGTGAGCAGAGCTAGGAGAATGTCGTACACAATAACAGTGATACCGTGAAAGATTTAGCGACATTGAGCAATGCAAAAATATAAGACAATTCCACAGGGCGCATGAAAATTACCATCCACCTCCTGAAGGAGAACTGACGAGCTCTGACTGCTCATTGAATATGCTTTTTTAACACTTTATTTTTCTCACTTTTGTCCCAATGTGGCTCTTGTGGAAATATGTTTTGCATGACATTATCAGTATAATTCATAGAGTATTCCTTATTTTTTCAGTGTATAGGAGAGAGGTTAGAAGGAGAGGAGAATTTGGAACTCAAAATTCCAAAAAATAAAAATAAAAAGGAATCTTAAAAATAAAAAATAGAATTAAAAATAAATTATGTGTGTAATAAATACAGAAAAGTAGGGTAAAGGCTATATAAATTGATAGAGTGAAATAAGCAGAACCAAGAAGACAATATGCAGTAATGGCAATGAGGTAAAGGGAAGGGACAATAATTCCCTCCCCCACCAAAAAAAAATCAAAAGTACATGTAACAAAATAATAAAGCTCAAGCAGGACTCAGAATGAAGAGATATGAGTAGACACCCCCAACCTATTCCTTCTTGGAGGTGGGAGGTCCACAAGTGTTAGAAATTACACTGGTTTGGGACCTTTTCAATTTATTGATCAATGGTGCTGACTTCCATTTCCTCTCTAAAAAGTACTATTTGTCATATGAGATGGATTTTGGGGAGGACTTTGGGAGGGAGCTGTGGGATACTATAACTGCATAAGAAACAGAAAAATATCATTAAAGTTCATCAAAAAAATAAGTGGATATCCTATAGACATCTGAAACTGAACTCATTATCTTCTTGTCCCCAAAATTTCTCTTCTTTTTAACTTCCCTTTTACTCCTGAGGATACCCCTGTCTCCAAGTCACCCAGGTTCCCAACATAGGTGTCATCTTTGATGGTCTATTCTCTCTCATTCACCTATATCCAATCTACTACCAAATTCTGTTGACTTTATATTCATAACATCTCTCATATTGGCCATCTTCTCTCTTCTGACGCTGCAACCCCCCTGATTCAGGTCATCATCACTTCAAACTGGATTACTGCAATAGTGAAATGGTTGATCTGCCTACCACAAGTCTTTCCCCATTACAGTACTTTCTCCACTCAGCTGTCAAAATGATTTTCTAAAATCTCAAGTTTCACTTTAGCACTGATAAATTCTAGTGACTGTAACCTCCAGCATCAAATATAGAACCCTCCAATTTTACTTCAAAGTCCCCCATGACCTGTTTCCTACCTTTCTGGAAAAAATATTTTGGGCTCCAGTGACACTGGCTTCCTTGTTATTTTTTAATCAAAACACTCCATCTGTTGGCTTCAGATATTCTGGTTATCTTTCGTGCCTGAGATGTTCTCCCTCCTCAGCTGTGCATCCGAAATTTCCCGGTTTACTTTGAGTCACAGCTAAAGCCTGATCTTATACATTCACAATTTTAATGCCTTTCCTCTGATGAATATTTCAGACTTTTGCTTCATGCATCTTGCTTGTACACATTTGTTTGCTTGCTATGTCCTCCATTAGATTAAATTACTTGAGGTGAGAGACTGTCTTTTATCTTTCTTTGTATCCCCATCCCCTAACACAGTGTCTAACGCATAGTAGGTACTTAGTAAATCTTTGTTGACTGACTGATTCCCAGCTCAAATATACTTTGAGAAGATCCCAGGCCATGTACTTTCTGGTCAGGTTGCCACTGCTTTGCAGTGGAAAACACAACCTCTAAGGTGTATTACCTGCCATGGATGAGGCTCCCAGTTTCTTCCCTCTGCCAGGGATCTTTCTTCTGATTTCATCAAGAACATTTCATGGAGGGTCCAAGCCACAGCATAGACACCATTGTAGATGGTGTAACTCAGGTCAGACATGGTCATGTCAAAGTAAAGCAAAGGCAAAGACTCCAAGGAGGCATTTGGTGAACATTTCTTCTGCTCCAGCTGTTCAGGTTCATTTGTACATCTGAATGCTGAGTGCCAGAATTCTTTCAGTACAATGTCCTCTGAGTATTTATCAGGGTTCACAGTCCTGAGGAAAGGCTTAAAACCTGGAACATCACTTGTTAGGTGTGAAAATGTAAGAGCCCCATGCAAATTATAGCCCTCAATGTATTGGGCTCTCACGGTAATGTCCCAGTGAAAGGTGGTGACCCACACCTTGAAATTCGCGAGTAAAGTTAAGTGTGAATATCTCAAGATCATTAATGAGTCTGTGTCACCATGAACAAAAATCACTCTGGTTGTTGACGCTATGATTCTGGGCATAAAGGTCATCTGCGATTCTTTGTGTTTTCTCTCACTGACAGGGATCTTCTCTGTGAAGGCCACACAGACAGCATTATTTGCCATCTCTAGTGTCATTTCCCGAAGGAATTCTTCACCTCTCAGATCATCTACTGTAACTATACCTACCCATGTCCACTCAAAATGAGTCATCAATCTGACCAGACATTTATGTAGGGAAGAGTCCTTGGGGGCCATCTGGTAAAGAGAAGGAAACTGAACCTTGTCACTCAGAATGGGATCAAATGGTCCAAAGGTGATCTGGATGTGAAAGAAACATGGGAAAGTTTGAGATCTAAGAATATGATCTTGATGAATGTGTAAATGTGGGATTGAAACCAATCGACTCCATGGTGGATTTGATACTTTAATTAGGTGAGATGATATCTCAATTAATTAAAGACCTTGGACTAAGTGTGAGGTATCTTTGAAGTCATTGAATGAAGTGAAATGAAGCTGGACAGGAAAACCATTTCAACAGCTTGAGAAATTTGTTTGTGCCTTGAGATATCATCTGTAAGGTATCAGAGACCTTATAATAAAATCGGTTGTTTCATTGCCCAAACATTTAAGCTCCATTTTTCCTCAACCAAAAAGAGGCCAGGATCTTACTAGAGACAAATACGAACGTAACGTGAGGCCATATACTTTTAAGTATTCGGATTTTTTACCAACTGGAGACTCCTCACGATTGTGACTGAACTTATCACAGTTGTCTTCAACAGACTCCCTAGAACTAAGGAGAAAGGAACCACTTCAACAGACACCTAAATAGGCTAGATATTTTAGTCAGATAAAAGTACCCACTCTCACCGTGTAATCCTTTGTTAGGGGAAAGGCTGTGGATTTCAAAATACATTGTTAGCAAAAGCATTTTATTTTCCTCAAACCTTTGTGTTCATCCGTTTCTCTGGGCCATCTAAAAGACAATTGTTTGCTGAAAGAAGAAATTTCTGATTCTTCTATTTAATAATAATGTGTGCCTTCCCTCTTTTGATGGTGCTAGACTATTTCCCTCCTTCTTGTCTTTGTTATTCTTGCATGGTAGATTACCAGGATAAAATTGTTATAGCTTACTTTTAGTAATGGGCATGATATTTGCATGTAAAAATAAAACAAATTGAATAGCATATGCATGTGTGTGTGTGTGTGTGTGTGTTTTGATAAGACCAAAAGTGTGAGTAATGTGCAAGTGAATTTGTAATCTTTAAGTGTGGTGCTCAGAGTTAGCCAATCCACTGGTTTTCTCATTGAAAGTGGAGCATGGATTTTTGCTTATCAAGACATTTAGAAAAAAATTCTGTGTTAAAGACCTGAGATATTTGAACATGCCATGAGTGCTATTCTGAAAATGTGAGCTTCCACATTCATGTTCAGAGTTTGTTTGCCTAAAAACAAACTATTAAGCTAATTCATTAAGAAAACCACGCATAGCTGGTCAAGAGATAAATTTCCTACTCAGCTCAAAATTTCCTTACCACCCCACAAATCATTTACACAATGTTTGCCACTCAATGACCTTGACAAATGAGATTTTTGCATCAAGCAAAAAGAACTCAAGTTAACCAGAGATAGAGACACATTTAATGTCAGGCAATTTCTTCTGGAATTTTTCTAACTTGGGGTTTGGTGCAATTGTGACTGAACTATTAATATTTTCTCCAAATAAATTCTCTAAAACAGAATAAGAAGAAATCACATGGATCTTAGGGTTCATTAGATTTCCTTGTAGTCTTAGACATGCCAATTATTGCAAAAGGACCTCATAAATCAATTGAAGAAAACTACAAATTCTCACTATTATCCTGTTTTTGTTAGGAGAAAGATTGTGGATTCACGACAGATTTTTTTTTCTTTTAGGATACTACATTTACTGTAACAGGAAAGATTTTAATTTCCCCAAACCTCCAAATGTGTCTCTCTTTAGGAGACATCTAAGACAACTGTTCCCTGAAGTAAAAGGTCCTGAATTTTTCTATTATTTTTGTTTCTGTGAATGTCTTCACCCTCCTTCCCTGATATGCTGCTACTTCTACTATTAGTATTAGTACAGGACTGATGGTCAGGCTAAAATGTTTACATCTTTTTGATGATGAGAATTAAGTTTTTAATGTCAAAACAAAACAAAATTGATGATTTGTGTATATTTTGATGAGGCCAATATTACAATTAAGATGGATGTTTGTCCACCATTTTAAATGTTGCACTTAATCCAATGACCTAGTAATTTTCTCATTGAAATTAGTATATGCTTTACTCAAAAACACTTGGAAATAACCTTAATGTACAGACATTGAATAAATACAAATCCTGTTATTGTGATGCTTCAAATGCTAGCTTACCTATTGATATTCAGAATCTACATACCTGAACACCAAATATGAAGCCATAAGTAACTGTATAATATCTCATATTCAGTTCAAAAGATACATTCCATTAAAACAATCACCTTATATGGTGTTGGACCTTTACTGAGTTTGAGAAATCACATCATTACAGTTAAAGGACTTATACCAAAACACATCTTTCTAACTTGCCAACAGAAGCCATTAAGCTTTGAACACTGTAGATTCCAATTTGAATGCTAGAATTTATCACATCATGACTAGACTATACGTTGAATCATGTATACTTTGCAAGTTAATATATAATCCCTTTATTTGGTACATAGATGTTTCATGTTCGTTTTAAGAGGAATATTGTTGGGGCAGCTAGGTGGCCCAGTGAATAGAGTACCAGCCCTGGAGACAGGAGGACTTGAGTTCAAATATGGGCTCAGACACTTAACACTTAGTATGTGACCATGTGACCTTGGGCAAGTCACTTAACCCCAATTGTCCTGCCCCTCCCCCCTCCAAAAAAAGCAAAAAAAAAAGAACCTTGTGATCACTGAGAAATAGTAAGCATTCACTAGAGATAAGTCATGTTCAGATAACCTCTCCTTTTTTAAAAAATAGCATTACCTGATTAGTGGGCTTGTGAAATGTAATATGTATCAGAAATCTTGACTTCAGCAAACATTTTATAAGAATGTTTATAATATCTTTGTGAGAGATTTATGAAATAATATGGACTGATGTGAGTGTCCTGACATAGTTTTTACTCTCGGATGAACAATTACATTTAAGGTTTGTTGGCTGTTTCATGAATATATAACTGGAAGATAACATCTGCAGAGTTCCATGTAGTTCCCTCATTGCTCTTTCCATTTCAATGTGTTTAGTTGTGGTTTGTATGAAGATACAGGTAAAGGGAACGACCATGATCTAAATATCTTTCCCAGACTAGAATTTGTTCTTGTCTTGTTGAGTCATTTCATTTGTATCTGATGCGTTGTGACCACATTTACACTTTTCTTGGCAAAGATACTGAAGTGGTTTGCTATATTCTTCTCTAGCTCATTTTACAGATAAGGAAACTGAGGCAAACAGGGTTAAAAGTGACTTGCCCAGCATCACACAGCTAGTAAATGTCTGAAGCTGGATTTGAACTCACAGAAATGAGTCTTCTTGGTTCCAGGCCCAGTACTCTATGCACTGCACCAACTAGCTGGCCCAATAATTAATAGCAAAGATCCCATGAATGACTAGATGATGGATAGATGTGGTAGGCTGGTACATAGAAAGCTACACACACACACACATACACACACACATGCACACACACACACACAAATAAGAAACAATTAGCAAATGGAAAGTACTAGAATAAAGAGGGGTTAGAAAAGGCTTCCTGTAGGAAATGAGGGTTTACTTGGCACTTAAAGGAAGCCAGTAGGCAGAGATGAGTTTGGGTTACCAGACAGGAGAGACAGTCAGTCAAATAAAATGTCTGGAGTGAAGATATGGAGTGTCTTCTTTATGGAACAGCAAGAAGGGCAGTGTCACTGATCCAAAAGTATGTGGTGGGGAGTAGGGTGTAAGAGGACTGGAAAGGTAGTGGAAAGGGTTACATTATGAAGGACTTTGAAAGCCAAACAGGAATGGGAGAGGATGCTGGGAAGATGGTTGAGTAAATCAGGAAGCTTCAGGCTCTCAAAATTTCCTTCACAAAATAAGACAGAACATTACCTCAAAGAGAACATAGAGCAACAGAAGTAAAAAAAAAATTGGGGGTAAAGCAGGTATCCTCCTGAGACAACTTGAGAGGACCTCAGGTAAGACATGACATCCAGGAGGGGAGGTTTGGCCTAAGTGAAGTGCAAACACTTCCAGACCAACTCTGCAGAATTAAGAAATGATAAGCCCTAGGTTGGGAGGTGGGTTGGGAGGTGGCCTCAGCCTCAAGAATTTTCACCTCACAGATAGCATGGGGGTTGGACATCTAAGTAGGAGAAGACTGAAGTACATACCACTGTTGAGTGATACCAAGCAAGCTGTGTTGACCAGACATGATCTTGGAGCTACTGCTGTGGGGAAGGAGCTATTACACACCTGGTGAGTGCAGTAGTAAAGGATCAGAGACCCTGCTATCTGTGGGACCTTGTAGGAGAGTAAGTCTCTAGGTCCAGTTCCAAAGCACAGAAAATAGCGGAAAGTTCAGCCATGTGAAGAACCACAAGGAGCAAGAGCGTTTGCAGGATAACATGGCTCTGGCTTAAGTATAAAAAGGAGGGTCAAAGATTGGGTCCAGACACAGAGCTCAATAAATAACAGCAAGAAGGATGTGAGGCCTGGGGCACCACTCCCTGCACCTAGGGACCAGAACTTGATTATGATAATTAGCTGCTAAAAATCCAATTAAAATAAATATGAGCAAGCAAAGGAGAAAGAACTCAACCATAGCTAGCTGCTATGTTGAAAGAGAGGATCTGAGTTCATGTTAAGAAGAAGAAAATGGAGCTAAAGAAACTCCTTTTTCAGTGGGAAGTGTCAAATGGTCATAATGCCAAAAATAGTTCTTAGAAGAACTTAAAAAGGACTTTTAACAATCAAATAAGAGACATTGAAGAAAAATTAGAAAAAATAAGATGAATTCAAGAAAATCAAGAAAATTATAAAAAGAAACTTGACAAGCTGGAAATAAAGAATCAAAAACATAAGGAAGAAAATAAATCCTTCAAAACTAGAATTGGGCAAGAGAGAGCTAATGGCATTATAAGATATCAAGAAATAATAAAAAACAAACCCAGAAGAACAAAAAAAATAGAAGATAATGTAAAACATCTCATCAGAAAAACAGCTGATCTGGAGAACAGATTGAGAAGAGAGAAGAGAAGAATTGTAGGACTACCTGAAAGTTATGATAAAAAAGAACCTTGACACAATACTATGAGGAATTGAGGAAAATTGCCCGGGAGTTTTAAAATAAGAAGTAGAAATAGAAAAAAAAAAATCCACTAATCACCACTTGAAAGAAATCCCAGGAGAAAAGCCTGCAGGAACATTATAGCCAAGCTTAAAAACTCCCAGATTAAGTAGAAACTATTGCAAGCAACAAGAAAAAAAGCAATTTAAATATCACAGACCTTTGATCATATTTACACAAGACCTAACAGCTTGTACACTGAAGGACCATAGGTTTTGGAACACTGTATTTCATAGAGCAAGCAAGGTTAACTTACCCAGCAAAGTTAAATATAATTCTGAATGAAAAAAATGGACATTTAATGAAGTGAACAGCTTTCAGGTATTCGTGACAAAAACAGCAGAATTTAATGGAAAATTCAGCATATAAGATCCAGAAGAAATATAAGGTAAACATTAAAAATCAATTATAAGTGACTCAAAATGTTCAAACTGTTTACTTCTTATGTGTGAAAATGTTCTCAGGCTCTTAAGACTGTCATCATTAATTGGATAGTTTAAAAGAAAGGCTTGGACTGAACTGTATATGATGGGGTGATTAAAAAATAAAGCTGGGGGGGTGGAGCCAAGATAGCAGAGTAGAAGCACAAAATTGGCATGGTCTCTGGCTCCAAACAATTCCAACACCTGTAAAAAAATGACTAAACAAATTTTAAAGCTACAGAACCCACAAACTGTCAGAGAGAAACAAATCTGCTGAAGATAGCCTGGCAGGCCAAGGAAAGGTCTATCACACCATGTGGGAGCTGAGTGCAGTCCCTCAGGAGCCCCGTGGTTCCAGCTCCAGGGTGGTCCCGACCAGCAGCATCTGGAACAGACTTCAGGAGAGTGAATAACCAGAAGCTGTGGTGGCTTCCAGACTTCTCAACCCATAAATGTCAAAGTAAAAGGTCATTGTGAAACTCTGTTGGAACAGGGGTGGATAGAAGAGCACGGTCCAGCTCCCACCCCTGGGGTGAGAAGTACTGGAGTAATAGCTGCACTGCATGGCTGCCTCAGGAGCTCCTGGCATGCAAGTTGTAGTGGGAACAAGAAACCATTCAGAGGGTAATCGCTCTTGCTTTAACCTGCTTGGATCTGGATTGTGGTCTTGGGTGGTGGTACTGGAATGTGCAGAGCTTGTGGAAGCTGTAGAGAAGATGCCTTCCTAATAGCTCTGGCAGCTACAAAAACTTCAGAGATTTGGGACAAAGCTCTCTCCATTCTGGAAGCAGAGTTCTACCATGGCAAAGAGCTCAAAAGTCAAGTAATTGGCTGGCAACATGAGCAAGCACAGAAAGCATAAACATACCACAGAATCCTTTTTTGGGGACTAAAAAGATCAAGGAATGGAGTGGGAGGAAGGCAGCAAAGTCAGAACTCCTGCATCAAAAGCCTCCAAGAAAAATATGAACTGGTTACAGTCCATAGAGGAGCTCAAGAAGGATTTTGAAAATCAAGTAAGAGAAGTGGAGGAAAAATTGGGAAGAGAAATGAGAATGATGCAGGAAAATCATAAAAAGTGAGTTAACAGCCTGCTAAAGGAGACCTAAAAACACACTGAAGAAAATAACACCTTAAAAAATATACTAACTCAAAAGGCAAAAGAGGCCAAAAAAGCCACTGAGGAGAATAATGCCTTAAAGAGCCAAATTTGCCAAATGGAAAAGGAATTTCAAAAATTCACTGAAGAGAATAACTCCTTCAAAATTAGATTGGAGCAATTGGAAGCTAATGACTTTATGAGAAATCAAGATACTGTAAAACAGATCCAAACAAATGAAAAAATAGAAGGCAATGTGAAATATCTCATTGGAAAAACCATTGACCTAGAAAATAGATCCAGGAGAGATAATTTTAAAATTACCCTGATATTCTAGAACCAGAGGGCAAAATAGAAATTGAAAGAATTCACCAATCACCTCTTGAAAAAGATCCCAAAAAGAAAACTTCTAGGAACATTATAGTCAAATTCCAGAGTTCCCAGGTCAAGGAGAAAATATTACAAGCAGTCAGAAAGAAATTATTTAAGTATTGTGGAAACACAATCAGGATAACACAAGACCTAGCAGCTTCTACATTAAGGGATCAAAGGGCTTGGAATACAATATTCTGGAGGTCAAAGGAGTTAGGATCAAAACCAAGAATCATCTATCCAGCAAAACTGAGTATAATGCTTCAGGGGAAAATATGATCCTTCAATGAAATACAGGATTTCCAAGCATTCTTGATTAAAAAGACCAGAGTTGAACAGAAAATTTGACTTTCAAATACAAGAAGCAAGAGAAGCATGAGAAGCTAAACAGGAAAAAGAAATCATAAGGAACTTATTAAAGTTGAACTATTTATATTCCTACATGGAAAAATGATAATTGTAATGCATAAGACTTTTATCAGTATGAGGATGGTTGAAGAGAATATATGTGTGTGTATATGTGTGTGTATATGTGTGTGTGTGTGTATGTATGCATAGGAGGTTTTTATGTGTATATAAATATATATGTGAGTGTGGGCATATGTATGTTCATGTATACATAAAGGGCACAGGATGGGTTGAATATGAAGGGATGATATCTAAAAAATAAAATTAAGAGGTGAGAAAGGAATTTATTGGGAGGACAAAGGGAGAGATAAATTAAGGTAAATTATCTCATATAAAAGAGGCAAGAGAAAACTGTTACAATGGAGGGGAAGAGCAGGAAGGTGAAAGGGAATGGGACAACCTTACTCACTCTCATTGAATTTGGCTTAAGGAGGGAATAACACATACACTCAACTGGGTGTCTTACCCTACAGGAAAGTAGGAGGGAAGGGGATAAGAGGGGGGATGATAGAAGGGAGGGCAGATTGGGGGAATGGTAGTTAGAAACAAACATTTTTGAAAAAGGATAGGGTCAAAGGAGAAAATAGAATAAGTGGGGGGTGGGATAGGATGGAGGGAAATATAGTTAGTCTTTCACAGTATAACAATTATGGAAATGATTTGGATAACTGCACATGTACAACCTATATTGAATTGTGTATCTTCCCGGTGGGGGCAGGTGAGGAGAGAAGAAGGGAAAAAAATCTGGAACTCAAAGTTTTAAAAACAAATGTTTAAAAAATTTTTATTTTGTTTTGTTTTGTTTTTCATGCAACTGGGAAATAAGATGTACAGGCACTGGGGTATAGAAATCTATCTTTCCCCACTAGAAAGTTGTGGGGGTGGTGAAGGGAGAGGATATAAGAGAGAACAGATTGGGGAAGGAGTATTCAGTAGGCTTGCTATTTTGGGGTGGGGTAGGGGAAAGAAAAGGAGAAAAAATTGTAACTCAAAATTTTGTAGAAATGAATGTTGAAAACTAAAAATAAATAAATTTAAAAATATATAGCTGTGTAAGGATAGATAAAAAGAAATAATTATCTCATACATATGAGGCATGAAAGGAAGAACTGATACAGAGGAAGAAAGTTGGAAGGGGCTGGTAGTGCTGGAATCTTACTCTCATTGGAAATGTGTTAAAGAGGAAACAGCATATACATCTAGAAAAACATAAAAGCCTTCTAAATTTGGAAAGAAATAAGAGGGTAAGGGGATAGGATAAGCAAGGGACTTTACAGAGAGTGTGAAGATTAAAAATTTAGGAGGGAGAGAGGTGGGATGATGGAGGGGAGGGCAAGGTGGGGGGGAGGATTGATGGAAGTACACACTTCTGTAAAGGGACAGGGACAGGGACAGGGACAGGGACAGGGTAGAGAATAGAACAAGGGGGGGGATAGGAAGGAGGGACATATAATCAGTCTCTCA
>JAQQSU010010785.1:0-12341 GCA_028627135.1 Pseudochirops cupreus | reverse complement strand
ACAAACCATTCTCCAACTTATGAGTGGTCAAAGTATATAAGCATACAGTTTTCCAATGAAGAAATCAAAATAATTTATATTCATATAAAAATGCTCTAAATAATTACTGATTAGAGAAATACAAATTAAAACAATCTTGGGATAACTTTTTCCACCTACCAGCTCGGTGTAAGTGATAGAATGGAAAACTGAACAGATGTTGGAAGGATGTGTAAAAATTGAGGTAACAGTTCATTGTTGGTAGAATGGTAAACTGAACCATCTATTTTGGAGAGTAATCTGGAATTATGCCCCCAAAAGTTCATAAATTACCTATACCTTTTGACTTAGGAATACCACTATTTGGTATATTTTCAAAGATAATTAGAGAAAAAGGAAAAGAACCTAACTGTTCTAAAGTGTTGATAGCAATTCTTTTCAGTGACAATGAATTGGAAATTGCAGGGATGACTATCATTCAGGGAATGGTTGAACAAGTAGTGGTACATGCTCTTAATCTAATACACTATGCTAAATCATGAACCCAATGATTTTTGGAAATATGGAATGATTTGCATGAAATAATGAAGAGTAAAATGAGCAGAACTAAAAGACCATTGAATACAGAAACAGCAATATTGCTTTAAGAACGACTTTGAGCAAATATTTCATTTTGACTATTATAAATATGCAAATTAACCATAAAGGACTTGGGAGAAAGATGCTATCTGTATCCAGAGAAAGAACTGATGAATAGAAATATGTATAGAATAGTTTTCTATACCTATATCATATCTCTATATGTGTGCAATACGTGTATGCATACATACACATATGTGTACATGTAAACACATATGTTTGTGCCTAATTATGGCCATCCTGGGTGGGAGGGGAGAAAAAAAATACAGGATAATTTTGTTGTATATTTTAATGGAATAGAAAGTTTTACATAGTAGATTCATAGTTTCATGTACAACCATTCTATTTTATTATTATGGAAATATTTGTCTTATTTCATGAATTAATAATAAAACTTAACAAAAAAATACTTCATGGACAGTACTGCCATGATATGGCCTATGGGGTCATGAGGATTTAGACATGACTGCACAAATAAATGAAAAGGCATTATGTTCAAAACTTGGGATATGCAAATGAACAAAAAATGTAAATGTCTCTTCACTCAGGAAACTTAAATTTTACCATTGGTAAATGACATATAAAGAGATAACTATTGCCATGATAATTTGGATAGGTAGATGATATTAGCAACTAGAGATCTCAAGGGAAGGCAGTGGACTTGTGACTTAAGGGAAACTCAAATATCTAAGAGACAGAATTGAGAAGGGACTGCATTCCAGACATGTGGAAGATGTTTAAAAGCACAGAAAGAAGCAGGAGATGGATGGAATGCTGAAGCCAGGGAATAGTACATAAGCCAGTTTGGCTCATCTACTCAATATATGAGATTAATATGAAATAAACCTGGAAAGGTAAGATGCAGTCAGATTGTGAAGGGGTTTAAATGCCAAGCTGATTAATTTGTATTGTAACCTTCCTACAATTGAGAGCCACTGAAGTCCTTTTAATCAAAGGCAGACTTGTGCCCTTGTGCTTTAGAAGAATTACTTTGATAATTGTGTGAAAGAAGAAATGGCAGAAGCAGAGACTAGGATTTGGGAGTCCTATTTACAGGCTATTAAAAAAGTTTGGGCATGAGGTAGTATGGAACTGAACTGGCATGGCCACATGACTGTAAAAAATGGTGAGATGTTGAGTAATAAGGTTGAGAAAGAATTGCTAAGATTTAGCAACTGATTTGGATATTGCATAGAGGTAGTGAAAGAAGAGTCAAATATGACATTGAGTTTCTGAATTAAGATGAACAGAAAGACGGAGGTAATTGTAATGGCTTTTAAGCAAAGGGAAAGCAAATTGAGAAACATGTATACATTCATATGCATGTGTGTATATATATGAACACATACATATGTGTTTGTATGTAATATGGAAATGATATGGAGAAAAGTAAGAAGGACATAAAAAACATAGGAGAGAATAGCCCAAACTTTGACATAGAGAGAATGACAAAAAAACCTGAAGAGAGAAAATTGCACTTGAATATTGATTATCCCTTTCAGTAACTGTGTGAACTAGATTAATTGACTTCCTTTTTCTGGACCTCAGATTCCTCATAAAATGGGGAAACTGTGTTGAATGATGGCTGGGGAATTTTCTAGATTTAAATGAATGATCCAACATGTTTTTCCCTAGATGTCACTCATTTGAGATACCCTTCCCCACGTTCCTCTCCTCCAGAAATTATTTTGAGGTATTGATATTTCTAAATTAGTTCAATCATTAAAAAAAAATATCACCACCACCATAAGCAGCAGCAAAAGAAATGCATAAAAAGGTCTAAGCCCCTGTATTTAATGGGATAGTGGAAGGAACTCTAGATCTGGTTGCTGAAAACCTATGTTAGAAGCCCAGATTTCCACTCAGTATATACTTGGACTCATTCAGGTCCTGTCACACATCTAGTCCTCCATTTCTTTATAAAAGCAAAGAATCATGAGGATCTCTAAGTTACCTATAAGGCTTAAATTGAAGATTGTATGATCTGTCTTCACTGGAGGCTGGATGCAATGGATGCAACACAATAGGACTGCCTACCCTTGCCTGAAGTAATTGGCTGCAATTGCTCCCAAGGTGTTAATTGTAACTAATTACCATCTTGGATATGCCCTTTGGGATTATAAATCATGGCCAAGGTGAATTTGATTAATGATGATCTGAGTCTACAATATTTGCTTAAAGTACCTGCTCATGATATGCTGATAGTGCTTCTCTAATATTAAAAAAAAAAATGAAATTGGACATTTATTTGTGGTAATGGATATACCCCAAATGGGCAATTTCTCAGACAAAACTTCATGTTTCTTTATAATACAATGCTCTCAAAATGCTTTTCTTGCATGTCTTCCCATAGGGAAGGATACTACTAGAGTATGTACACAAACATATGTATATATGTATGCGTATATACACACATATATACACACATATGTATATAAACACACATACATGTGTGTGTGTATATATATATATATATACTGTGTATTTATACTGAATATCTGTAGATATAGATGTAGATGTAGATATAGATACAGATAAATATAGATATAGATACAGATATAGATATAGATGTGGTCCTGAATATAGTCAGCTCTATCCAGAAAATGTTATATTTCTGCAAACTTAATAGAAAATAGGAAGGGGAGAGAAGTAACAAGGAAGGGAAGGGTTGAAGTTGTTACCTTAAGGCCATTTTTCTGGAGGCAGTCAAAATGTCAGAGTAAGTGAGCACAGAGTCAAGCTCTCCCAACCCCCCCTTAAAACAACTCTTAAATTATACCTCAAAACAAACTCTGGAACTGCAGAGCCAAAAAATAAGTTTGAGTGAAATAATTTTTCAGTTGAAGACAAGTTAGAAGGTTAGTGGGAAAGGTCTGTCTAACCTGGGTGGTGTTCAGGACTGAAACAGGACAGACTAATCAATGCAGGTTGCACTATGGGACTACCAGCAGGCCATGGAGATTGCTGTATTTACTACAGCAGCAGCTTCAGCAGCTGTCTCTCTATGGTTGATGAACAGCTCAGAAAATTAGTTGAAATGACAGCGTAGGGAAATCTTTGCAGGTCCTGGATTCAGGACCTTGTTGAATTGTCAATATGCAGGTTTAGGTCATAGTATCAGGACCAAAAGTAGTGTTAGTAATTTTGGCTGCAGGGACTCAGGGACCAGGTTTGAAGCTCCAGGGAGGAGAGAAGTGCTTGTGGTCACTCAAGGGAGAGTAGGGACCCTGGTCTCAATTCTAAGACTGAAAAGAGCACTAGCAATTGCAGCTACAGGAGAATGGGACAGTTGGTTATAATCACAGGACCAGGAGGAGCCCTAGAACTGGTAGTTATAATGTAACAATGTGTCTTCCTCAATAAAGACTACAGCACAGGCCAAGATGGCAGTGACCATACCTCTCCTTAGATCATATCACCTTGGAACTACTAAAAACCTACCAACACAGCTAATTCTGAAAAAAGGAGCAAGAAAAGCCTGAAGCTTCTGACAGTGGCCTTCCATCACAGCAGCAGAGCCCAACTTTAACGTCAAATTAAAAGTAAATTTTTAAAAAATAAGTAAACAACAATAATAAAAATAACCTGACCATAAAAATGTTGCTATGATGACAAGAAATATACAACACAACCACACAGAAGAGAATGATGGCAAAGCAGTTACAAGCAAAGCCTCAAAGAAAAAAAAGGTGAATTTAATACACGCCCAATAAGAATTCCTGGAAAAACTTAAAAAAAAACAATTAAAAAAATAAGTAGAGAAAAATTGGGAAAAGAAATGGAAGTGACACAAGAAAATTTTGAGAAGAAATTCAACAACATAGTAAAAATATCATAAAAAATACTAAAAATGGCATCCCCCCCCAAAAAAAAACACTTTCCCCAAATGCTAAAAGACACACACACACACACACACACACACACACACACACACTAACCCACCATTGTAGGGAAGAATGACTTAAAAAGCAGACTTGGTCAAATGGAATAATATGTAAAAAAAAAAATGCCTGAAATAAAGAACTCTTTTAAAAGCAGAATTAGCAAAATGGGGAGAAAAAAGAGGTAAAAAAAAGTTCAGTGAAAAGAATAATTCCTCCAAACATTAGAATCGGGTAAATGGAACCTAATTACTACATGAGACATTAAAACCTATTCGTGCCATATCCATCAAGATATATTCATGATACAAACATATTCAAAAAATAAAAGAGAAGAAAATGTGAAACATCATATTTTAGAAACAAGTGACATGGAAAATAGATATGACAGATAATTGAAAAACAATTGGATTATATGAAAGGCATATAAAAAAGAACATAGACATCATGATCCAAGAAACCATTAAGGAAAAAAAAACCTGCCATGATATCCTAAAACTAGAGGATAAAAATGGAAATCAAAAGAATATATGTCTCCTCCTGAAAGATATCCCAAAATGAAAACTCCCAGGAATATTAAAGTCAAATTCCAGAGTTCCTGGGTCAGGGAGAAAATGCTGAAATCAGCAAGAAGGAAACAATTCAAATATCATGAAGAAAAAGTCAAGATCAAACAAAGTTTATCAGGTTCCAGCATGGAAGATCAAAGGTCTTGAAATATGATATTCCAGAAAGCAAAGGAGGTACTATTAAAGCCAACGATAACTACACAGCAAAATTGTGTATGATTCTTCAGGGAGAAAATGGATATTTAATTAAATAGAAGATATGTAAGCATTGTTGACCAAAAAAAGAAAAAAAAAGACCAGAACTGAATTGAAAATTTTAACTTTCAAATATAAAACTCAACTAAAGCATGAAAAGGTAAACATGAAAAAGAAAGCATAAGGGAATGAATATGATTAAAATGTTTATATTCTATATGGGAAGAAGAAAATGGTCACTTCTAAGAACTTTATCATTATTTGGGCAGTTAAAAGGAAGTACAAATAGAAAGAAGGCACAAGTATGATATGACTATGATAGGATGGTTAAAAACAAACTAACAATGTGTGTGTGTGTGTGTGTGTGTGTGTGTGTGTGTTTGTGCGTGTATGAAACTAAGGGCTGAGAGACAGGGTTGCCCTGGCAGAAGGATAAGGGGAAAGGAAGAATGCAGAATAAATAACACAAAAGAGTTATGAAAGTAAGAGCTTTCATAATGGAAAGGAAGATAGGTATAGAGGGCAAAGATTGGTCTTTATTCTCGCCAGAATTGACTCAAAGAAGGAATAATGTACATACTCAGTTGGGTATAGAAATCTGTTTCAACTTATGTGGAAGTAGAAGGGGAAGGGGAAGAGAGAATTGAAAGATGGTTCAAAGAAAGCAGGGCAGATTAAGGGAGGTAGTGGTCAGAAATAAAACAGATTTTTAAGGGAGGACAGTATAAAAGAGAGGAGATAGAGAGGTGGAGAAGAAAGAGAGAGAGAAAGAGAGAGAGAGAGAGAGAGAGAGAGAGAGAGAGAGAGAGAAAAGAAGAAGAAAAAGAAGAAGAAAATAAGATGGAGGGAAATACAAAGTTAATAATCATAACAAAATGTGAATAGGATGAACTCACCCATAAAATGGAAGGAGATAGCAGAATGGATTAAAAACCAAAATCCAACAATATATTGTTTACAAGAAACACATTTGAAATGGAGGGACACACAAAGAATAAAAATAATAGATTGAAGCAAAATCTAATATGCTTCCTCGGGGTAAAAAGAAAACAAAAAACAAATAAAAAGCGTGGGTAGGCATCATTCTCATCCACAAAACAAAAGCAAATAGATTTAATTTAAGAAGATGAGCAGGGAAACTGTATTATGCTAAAAGGTAACAGATTGAAGTAATATTAAACATATATGCACCTAATGGTACAGCACTAAATTCTTAAAGGAAAACTTAAATGAATTACAGAAGAAAATAGACAGTAAAACTATACTAGAGGGGACCACAGTGTTCCCGTCTGTAAAGCCAAGCACAAGCAGCTTTCCAGAGGACTGTTGCTGTGAACAGCTTCAAGGTTCTGATTACACTGTACAGTGAACTCAGTATTTATTCAGCAGAAAATTAAAGCAAAACATTCACAAAAAACAAAGTTCAGCATTCACAATGTTATGACATAACAACTTATCACTAAAATGGCCACATAGTTTTCACCAAAATATCCACATAGTTTTAAATAAAGTACAATCATTTAGTAACTCAATCATTACTAAGTCCTTAATTCAATCATCCTTAAGAAGGCTTGTGTCCTTAATGGACACTAATTACAAAGGTCAAAGTTCTCCACCCCTAGGTCACAGTGAATCATAATCTTCTCAGTCAGAATCAGTTACCCAAGAAGAGATCTTTTCATCTTGACTGGCGGGCTCTCAGCTTCCATGGTTCCTTTTCCATGTCCCAGCTCCTTCCTAAATGTACACAACTGTCACCTAGGTTCAAAGGCAGGCAGTTCCCAGTTCGTTGTTCAG
This sequence comes from Pseudochirops cupreus, assembly GCA_028627135.1. Taxonomy (NCBI): domain Eukaryota; kingdom Metazoa; phylum Chordata; class Mammalia; order Diprotodontia; family Pseudocheiridae; genus Pseudochirops; species Pseudochirops cupreus. Next base: position 5,281 of record JAQQSU010010785.1, on the reverse strand, counting down.
CTCCTTGTCCAGTTATTCATCCAGTTACCATTCCATATTGAAGCTCACAGTGTCCAGTCCACCTCAAATCCTTCACAGTTTCTGTTTCTGGGAAGACAAAGCTTAGCAGAGCCAAAACAACTTTCATACATGTTGCCGGCACCATTATCAATTCACTATCTGCCTACAAAATCAACAGAGACCCATAAACAAGATCCAAGAGTTCAACACAAATCATCAACATAGAAATCAACACAGATCAACAAACAAAGTCTGATAACTAAACACAAATCATCAGTACAGTGCCAGTAGCTCCAAATTCCTCCTATAGGACTTCTGTAAACAGATAACCAGAAAATCCTCTTTCAGGGTTTCCAACTAGGTTCAATTCAGCTTTGGGTCATTTTTTTGTTTTGTTTTGTTTTGTTTTTTCATCAAGAATGCTTACATATCCTCTATTTAATTAAATATCCATTTTTCTCCCTGAAGGATTATACACAGTTTTGCTGTATATTTTATTTTTGGTCATAATAGTAACTCATTTGCCTTCTGGAATATCATATTCCATACTTCTGTACAAAGCATCAGAAAAAAAAAATCAATGTAGAACAGACAAACATAGAGTGCCAGAATACTACAAGTTTTCTCCTCCACCACAAGAGCTCCTTTGTGGAGGTTCTGCTGTCTCCAGCCTGAGCCTCTCCTTATATATATATGGTCATTAGCTCCTCCCCTTCCTTTTGCAGGAGTTCACAAGTTCTAGGATTCACAAGTTGTGGGATGTTCTCAATCTTAATACTTGATACAATCATGAACTGAAACAATGTGTTAACTACTTCTTTGCTTGCCATTACAGGCTCTCAGAACTAGATATATCTAACTATAAAATAATGAGAAAGAAATGAAAGAGATTATGAAAGTTAGATATGATAGATTGCTGGAGAAAATTGAATAGTAACAGAAAGAAATATAACTTTTCTACAGAGTACATAGCACTTACATAAAAATTGACCACAGAATAGGGCATAAAAATCTTACAATCTGATGTAGAAAAGCAAAAAATTAAATATATCTTTTTCAGATCATAATGCAATAAAAAATACATTGAATAAAGTGGTGTGGAAACAGATAAAAAATAACGGGAAACAAATCTTAAAGAATAAATAGGTAAAAGAACACTCCATCAAAATAACAAATAATTTCACTAAAAGGAATGACAACCATGAGACAACATACCAATATTAGCAAAATTCAGTAAGATCAGTACTTAGGGGAAAATTTAATTATCTAACTATTTGCATCAATAAAATAGAGAATGAGCAGATTAATGAATTGTAAGTTCAACAACCAAAAGGCCCTAGAAAAAGATCAAATTAAAAATTCCCAACTGAACAAAAAACTGGAAACCCTGAAAATCAAAGGGATAATTAATAAAATTGAAAATAAGTAAATAATTACAATAAATAATAAAATTAGAGCTGGTTTTATGAAAAATAAAATAAAATAGATAAATCACTGGTTAATTTGATTTAAAAAGGAAGTAGGAAGACAAAATTACCAGTATCAAAAATGAAAAGGGTAAATTCATTAACAATGAAGATGAAATTAGAGCAATCATTAGGAGCTATTTTGCTCAACAATATACCAATAGATCTGATAATCTAAGTGAGATTAATGAATATTTACAAAGGAACATCCTGCCCTATCAGAAAGTTAGAGGAGTGATGGGGGAGGACATAGGAGAGATTAGATTGGGGGAGGGGTTATACAAGGGCATGGCTGTTTTGAGGGGGATAGGGGAAAGATGGGGAGAAAAATTGTAACTCAAAATCTCATATAAATGAATGATGCACACAAGAAAATAAACAAATTAAGAAAAAATTTAAAAATTAAAAAAATTAAAGAATGTAGGGTTTGTTCATCCTTAATAAAATATCAGCCTATTGACCATATCAGTAACAAAAACATTAGAAAATATATTATTATCTCAATAAATGCAGAAAATGCTTTTCTCAAAATACAGCATTCTTTATGGTTAAAAACACTAGAAATCATAGGACTAAATGGAGCATTTCTAAAAATGATAAGAAACATCTATCTAAAACAATCAGTAAGCATTATCTGCAATGGAGATAAATGAGAGCATTGCCAAAAGAACAAGATGAATACCTACTGCTATCATTGTTATTTGTTATTATTCTAAAAATGGTAGCTATAGAAATCAGACAAAAAAAAAAAGAAACTAAAGGAGTAAGAATAGGAAATGAGAAAAAAAATCTATTATTCTTTGCAGATGACATGGTGGTATTCTTAGAGAATCCTAGAAAATCAACTAAAAAATACTTAGCTTTATCAAAGTTGTAGAACACAAATTAAACCCACAGAAATCATCATATATTTATACATTACCAACAAAATCCAGCAGGAAGAGATAAAAAGAGAAACTCCATTTGAACTAACTTCAGACAATATAAAATACTTGGGAATCTTCCTGCCAAGTCAAACCCAATACCTTTATAAAGAGAAGTAAATAAACACTTGACACAAATAAAATTAGAGTTAAACAGCTGGAGAAATTTTAATTGTTCATGGATAGGTTGAACTAATATAATAAATTTGAAATTTCTCCATGAATTATTTTCCTTTTTCAATATTATATCAATTAAACTTTCAAATATTGTTTCATAAATCTCAAGAAAATAATAACAAAATTCATCTGGAAGAAAAAAAGATTAAGAATATGAATCATTTTCTAAAATGGGAATGAATGTCCCTTTGCACTGCCAGATCTCAAACTGTGTTAGAGTTGTAATCATCAAAATAAGTTGGTACTGCCTAAGAAATAGAGTGATGGATCAGTGTTATATATTATACTAGTGTCACACTAAGTTAGTGTTTTACAAATCCAAAGATTTAGGGACAAAGAAATCACTATTTGACTAAACTTAGAAAACCTGAAAGCAGTCTGACAGAAACTGGGCATACAACATCTCATACTGTATACCAAGATAAGGTAAAAATGGGTACATAAGCAAATTAAGGAACAAAGGAATGGTTTACCTGTCAGATTTATGGATAAGGGAAGAATTTATGACCAAATAAGATATAGAGAAGATTAAAGGATGCAAAATGGATAATTTGGATTAATCCAACTAAAACAATTTTGCACAAGAAAAGCCAATGCAGGCAAGATTAGAAAAAAAGGAGGAAATTTGGGGCAAATAATTACAGCAAGTGGCTCTGATTAAGGCCTCATTTCTCACATATAGAGAGAACAGAGTCAAATTTAAAAGAATATGAGTCATTCACCAATGATAAATGCTGAAATAAAATGAATTGGAAGATTTCAGATGAAGAAAAAAAAAGTTATTGTCATAGTTAAAAAGCTCTAAATCACTATTGATTAGGGAAACGCAAATTAAAAGAACTCTCACACTTATCAGATTTGCTAATGTGACAGAAAAGGATAATGACAAATGTGAAAGGAATGTGGGAAAATTGAAACACTAATGCATTGTTGGTGGAGTTGTTATCTGATTGAACCAATTTGGAACTATGCCCAAAAGGACTATAAAACTGTGAATATCTTTTGATCCAGCAATGACACTACTAAGTCTATATGTCAAAGAGATCAAAACCAAAGGAAAAGGACATATATGTATATAAATATTTATAGCAGTTCTTTTTGTGGTGGCAAAGAGTTAGAAATTGAAGAGATGTCCCTCAATTGGAGAAGTGAAGAAGTTGTGGTCTACAATTGTAATGGAAGACTATTGTGCTATTATAACAACAACAAAAACAACAACAATAAGCAGGATACTTTAAAAAAAACCTGGGAAGACTGACATGAAATGATGCAAAGTGAAATGTGCAAAAGCAGGAGATCATTGTACACAGAAACCGTAATATTGTATAATGATTAACTGTGAATGATTTAGCTATTCTCAGTAATATAATAATCCAAAGCAATCTCAAGGCATGTATATATATATATGTAGGTTTGATTTCCCTATGGTAGATCAGCCACAATTGTACATTAAATTCAGCTTGATATCCATAATATCTAAGTGGGTTGAATTTTAAAATATTTTAGCAAATATTTTAATTATATTTTGCATGGATACTTGAACACTATATCAATACGAAATATGAAAATCACATTCCATAAAAGTCAATGTTGAAAATGTCCCTGGGGGAGAGTAAGCAGTGACTTGTCCAAGCTCCCCAACAATTTTGTCCTTAGGAACTAAAAAGTAAATTTGAGCGGATTTAAGAGTGACAGAACCCATTGTGAGACAGAGAGTGACAGATTCCCAGCCCAGAGAAGTGCCTAATCAGGTCAGGGCAGGAAGAACAGAGCACACAGGAGTGGCACCACTGCGGAACTGAGAGCAGAGTGCAGCAGACAGGGAAGCCCCACCCAGCAAACTTACCTAGCTGGAGTCTTCTGCAGCCCTCTCACAGCAGAGGACGGAACTGGGTAGGAGGGAACGCAGGGTGCACAGCAGGGTCAGCAGTTTTTCCTGGGGCTAGCAACCTGCCTGGATTCTTGAAGCTACATGCCCAGACTTTCAGAAGTTGGAATAGAGGAATGAAATCCAAGGGCTCTCATCCCCCTCCCTGACACACAAAAAAATCAAGAGGTAAAAGTCCCACCTAGAGTACCTTCTTGCATTAGTGTAAACAGCCCCAGGCTTGGAAATCACTGAGGGAGGGGGAATGGAGATTGTACTGTAGGGAGCCTAAACCCAGGTGGGTGGAGCCAGCAAGCACTAACAACAAAAGCCCAGCTGTGCTTTAGAACCACCTGGCCAATCAGCAAACCACATCGCCACCCTTCTACTACAGTGAGCCTGCCTGAGAAGCAGCCCAGAGAGAGACGTGAAAACCTGAAACAGATTACCCCCTGGCCTCAGGTAACTCAGGTGAAACACTGAGATTCCTGGCCCTGGCCTCAGTCCACATACTCAGAGGCCACAGCTCACTGTCAACAACCAAACTCCTACATCCCAGCCTGAGAAACTCACCCCAGAAGCAGATATTCACTCTAAAAATACAGGATACAGGCAACCACAATGGGGAAGAAGGAAACTACAAAGGCTAGAACCATCAAATCATTCTATAGTGAACAAGAACCACCAAACTCAGAAGGCAACACAGACTCTACACACACACTGGAGACCACAGAAGGAAATGTGAACTGGTCTCCAGCCCAAAAAGCATTCTTGGAGAATTTCTTAGAGAATCTCAAGACGGATTTTAAAAATGAAATTAGAGAGGCAGAAGATAAATTTAAATCTAC
>JAQQSU010010784.1:0-12342 GCA_028627135.1 Pseudochirops cupreus | reverse complement strand
AGACTGACTCAGTAAAAATTCCTTCCTAATTCATTCTCACCCATTCTTCTTCCACCTTCTGCTCCTTTCCTCCTCCAAATGCTTCTAGTATAGTGGTAACAACAAACTTTGGTTTTATCTTTGATGCTTCCCTCTTATATCTAATCAATTACAAAGTCCATTCAATTCTATTTGTGAAAAATCCACCCCCTCTGCCACCATTGTAGGACAGGCACAGTTCACTTACCTGGACTACTTAAAAATCCTGCTAACAAGTCATTCCACCTCTATGATTTCCTCTTTCCACTTCATCCTTTTTGCCCCTGCCAGGATCATCTTATTTATAAAAAAACATACATATGTTCATGTTAGTATTGTGCTCAAAAACTTCAGTGGCTCCCTTGTATTTGCTCAGTAAAGTTCAAGCTTATCTGTATTGGCATTAAAGGCTCTCTCCTGTCTGGTGCTCCTTTACTTTTCCAAATATGGCACATTTTTATCATCCATTTACTACAATCAAAAATTGCTCTCTGCCCATAAACCTGCCTTGTGCTTTCCTCCCTCAATCCAGAATTTTGGCCAGTGTTCTCTCCACCAGGAATGGGCTCTCTCCCCATCTTGACCTGTTGAATTCTTGCTGAGACTTTGACATCCAACACAAAAGCCATGTTCTCCATCAAGCCTTTTGTGATCTCTTCCAGTTGGTAATCACCTGTATCTTCAGTCTTCCTCACCCAGTACCTTGTTTTGCATGTCTCTAGCACTCTTATCATATAAATATTGTGTGCTTTAGAAGTAGAGAGACCAGGCTATGATTATGTGCTGGAGGGAAGTGGGACAAAGGTCAGCAGCTTATAATTATTGAGGAAGCAAATATAGACTTACTGAGCTGTCTTTGCTTTGTTAAATGCTAATTCCTGGTATTTTTAAACAATAAAGAACTCTTACCTCAGGGTCCATTGACTTCTAGTACCAAATGTTGACCCCTTAAGCCTTCCATTAACATGTTTTTGTTACTGGTCTCTATTGCAGTACTTCAGTAGCATTTCCTAGTCAAGACTACCCAAAGGTGTATGTCTCTTCTCCTGCCAAGCCTAGGATAGTAAGATCCAAGACCTGGAAACCACAGAGCCCTGTCAGCACCATCTGCTGCTCATGGTCCTCCAGGTGTTTCTTCTTCTAGAGCCCATCACGGCTACCTGTCTCAGGACATTCCCTTTCCAATCAAGAGAATATCCATTCTGCGCATTATCTTCTCATTCCCAGGGAGAGGCCTAGAAATCAATTTCCAGGTCCATTCTCCAACTGTTATCTCACTAGGGGTATTAGAATGGATTTCTGGGTCAGATAATTTACAAAAAGACAAGGTTTGGTATTTTTCGTCATATCACTTAGTAGGTTCTTTGCCTCTACCACTAGGCACTGAGGATACGAACAAGGCCAAAAGACAGTCTTTGCTTTCAAAGGGCTCACAGTCTAATGGGGGAAACAACAGCAAGGTACAAAAAGGCTATACATGGGATAAATTGGAAATAATCAATAGAGGGAAGGTGTGTCTTCAACTCTCTCTTTGCAGGTGATCTCCAAATCTAGGCCGCCAATCCTGGCATTAGATATATAGCTACAGCAGTGGTTCTCAACCTGTGGGTCGCGACCCCTTTGGTAGTCAAACGACCTTTTCACAAGGGTCGCCTAAGACCATCAGAAAACACATATTTCCGATGGTCTTGGGAACCAAGACACCGCTCCTCTATCCATCTCGAGGATGGCCTGCCCACATGCAGATACACCCACATATGAGTATTAAAGGGTCGCGGCATTGGGAAAGTTGAGAACCACTGAGCTACAGCATCACAAAGTAATTTTAACATTATCCTCCAAGACATGAGGCCTTCCTTCCACTAAAAATCCTATGTGTGAATATATTGCTGTGTCCCGATGTCCTAGAGACTAAACATACACTTTGCTTTGGGAGGTTGGGGTTTCCAAAACCACTACTCAATCACCCTAGCAAGAAATAATAATACTTCAATGATACCTTAACGTAAAACACCCTAGAGGTTATAAAGTATTCAGGCCAATTAAAACACACGTGCTCACAAACACACACCTACCTGAAAATCTTGCTAATTATACACTATAATATTTTTTTAAATCACAATAATTTCCCTAATGGATCTCTATACTACCAGAACATCTAAAACGGACATCCTAGATAAGTCCCTACAATGTTGCTTTCATGTGGTTCCAGAAACCTACAATAGGTTCTAGGTATTTTGTAAATCAAAATCTGTTCCAAGTCATAGCTCACAGGCCCCCATCGAAATGCATTAGGTTTTTATAGCACATTTCATTATGCACATTGGGAATTTTTTAAGGTAAACATCTATTGACTACTCAATCATAAAGAACATTAGTATTATGGGGGGGGGGGGCAGAGAATGAGATTCTCTCTCATTCAGTCTGGAAATCCAGGAGCTAATAATCATGGCTTCATGACAGTACTGATCAGCATGGGAGTTTTGCCCTTCTCCATTTCTGTTCCAAGCCAATTCACCTATCCTTTTTTTATTTATTTATTTATTTTTTGCTTTTTGGAGGGGGGAAGGCAGGGCAATTGGGATTAAATGACTTGGCCAAGGTCACATGGCTAGTGTTAAGTGTCTGAGGCCAGACCTGAACTCAGGTCCTCCTGCCTCCAGGGCCAGTGCTCTATTCACTGCAGCACTTAGCCACCCCCAATTCACCTATCCTTAAGCTCCCCATAATATGGCTCCCCCAGGAGCCCACCATGTTAATGCCAAACAAGTTGGGTACCTGATCTGCACTACCCATTACAGCTAAGAACTCTCTAGTACAAAAGATCTACCAGCATCAGACACCTCAGTATATGAGGAAAGATGAAATGAGCTAAGAATAATAAAATGAGATCTAAGTTAGATGAGAGTTGAATTGAGAGAGCTGAGTCTCATAATGAATAAGCATGGTGTCAGTTCAGGGACAGCAACATCATCAGCTTGTCCCTCTGAAGATTAAGGAGCTGAGGAAAAAAGGTAGAGGGGGGGAGAGGTTTGGAGATGGGGATAGAGCAGGAAGTTCTGGTTGGTTGTCTAGGTCAGTAAACAACTGGAGCTCCCATCCCCAATTCAAACCAAAGCCACACTCAAGAGATGAGGCCACATCAATAACCATGGTGAGAAAACTGGGGCTTTCCTCCCAGAATGACTTCTTGTTATGACTAGCTAAGACATACTCAGATGCTCTCCACATGGTGAAGGCACTCAGCTCTCATTCTCTGGGCTCCAAAGGACTTCAGCACCTCTAGTACCTTTGATGCCTTGAGGCTTAGGGCTTACTGATAGATGTGAAGGAAGATCCAGAGTGTGACTTGGGACAGGAGCTTGATGTGCTGATGAGACATCCAGGTAAAAATGTCCTGTAGGCAGTTGGAAATGCAGGTCTCACACTCAGAAGAGAGGTTGCAATTGGAGACATAGATTTATAACCCATCTGTGGAGAGAGTTGCAAGCTTGCCTTCCTTCTCTTGGTGATTTCCCATTTATCCAGTATACAACCTATTTCTACATAGTTGCATATTTTCTCCCCCATTAAACTGTGAGCCCCTTTAGAGCAAAAACCATCCATTGACTTTCTTTGTACCCTCAGTATCTAACACGTAGAAGGCATTCAGTAAATGTTTACTGACTGAGTGAAGGAATGGGTCTTGAGTCGGGTATTTAGGGAAGTGAGCTATATGAGTTTGATGATAGGTCATTCCAAGCAAGAAGAGTAAAAAGCAAACTCATCACCTTCAAATACTTGAAAAAGCAGGATTAACTTGATTCTACATGGATCCAGAGGGCAGAAATAAGACCTAAAGGTAGAAGTTACAAAAACATAATTTTTTTTCTCTCAGGACAAAAATGGAACTTCCTAATAATTATAGCTGTTCCCAAATGGAATAACCTGCCTGATAAGGTAGCTAAGCCCCTGCTACTGGTGGTCTACAGATAAAGGCTAGATGACTAATTGTCTCTTCCAACTCTACTATCTATTATTCTAAGATATGGAGATTCAGAATAAGCAAAACAAAATCTCAGGTAACAAAAACGTCAGGCTGGCTAGAGCAGAAGTACTTTATCATAAAACAATGATATATGAGCTTGTATATATATGGAGAATCAGGTAAAAAACAAAGTGCCAACAATGTTATTCAGAGAAGTTCAGATTTCTTTCACCACAAAAGTAGGTAGCCCAGATAGTCCCATTAAAAGATAAGTCTTTGCTAATTGGACAAATCCTCTTTAACTGTCTGAACATCATCAACAGACTGTGGCTTTAAAACCCAGAATACACATTATTCCCTTGCTGAGAGGATCTTTGATAAATGAATTAGTCTTCCAGCGTGATTTCTCTACAATAACAATGTAATGTAGCTAACATAAGGCTACATATTACCAAACAGGAAAATGATAGTTAATTAAACATACCTATCCCTTTCTAAGTTGCCCAACTTCTGGCTTTTTTTTTCTTCTTTTTTTTGGTATGATTTAATACACCTCTTTTCTATTTAGTGACCTAGCCAGTTCCCTCTTAGATCATACATATTCATTCCCATCTCCGCCTACTTAGCCTCCCCCCCCACACACACATATACAATTGAGTAATTAGTTCATTAGTTGCTCAAGTTATATGCTCCATTTATTTGCTGTGCATTGGGTGAAACATTTCTGTCTCCCTGATATTTCCTGAGGTGTGTACATTTTTCACTCTATCTTTTCCCTTTCAAAAATCCTATACTTTTACATGTATACTCATACTTTTATCTTGGTGTGTATAATCCCCATTTGCCGGCTTTCTTCTGATGTAAACAACCTAGATGTGGGAAAAAATAATTCGTTGTTATTCCAGTTCATCCTTTAGTGAAAATACTCCCAAGAACACTTGCTCTTAAGCTATTTCTGTTGCCAACCAACAGTCAGCCAGCTCCCCACCCACCTACCTGATGGTTAGGGAAAAAAAGGACAGAAGGGAAAGGAAGAAAAATGAGAGAGAGAAGAAAGAGTAACAAATGACCAGTGTCCTGGCTATATTCCAACTCAAGTGATTACATTTCTGCCTCAATCTTGAATTTCCTTGGGGAAGGGGTAGACCCAGGGGACTAGAAATGTTATTTTTCTATTTCTTCCTCTGCTCCGTCCCACTTAAAAAATAATTTTCTTAATTGAAATTAAAGATCCTGAGGAAAGTTCCTGTTATTAAACAACACCAGAGAGATTGGGGAGAATATCTTTAGTTTCTAAATCTCTGTGGAGACCTTTCACAGTCTAGAAGAAAACAAACAAACAAAAACCTTTGAAAACATAGGAAAAGAAAGTTCAAATAAGCAAAATACATTGCTTGGTCTATAGATCTAGAAGGCAAGGAAGAAGCTTTGTCCTCTATTGACAGATTTAGCACTGACACCTTAGCATTGTTGCCCTCACTCTGTTCAAACCTCTCCAAGTGACATCCTGAATTGCAATTGGGAGAACTTAGAACAATGTCGAGCACACCAGTGTAGAATTGAACAGAATTTTTTAACTTTTTTTTTTTTTGCTTTTTGGAGGGGGGAAAGCAGGACAATTGGGGTTAAGTGACTTGCCCAAGGTCACACAGCTAGTAAGTGTTAAGTATCTGAGGTCAAATTTGAACTCAGGTCCTTCTGAATCCAGGGACAGTACTGTACTACGTAGCCACACCAGAACTTATTTTTTTTTAACAGTAAGATTGTTTAAGAAATTGGGGACCTGGTATATTTATGTCCCTTTTCTACATATTTCAAGAGAAAAAAACATACAAGACTGACATTTTTGATGAATAAACTACACTATTTCTTGGAATAAATGGCTCATCTTTGGCCAACGTGACATTAAATTATCACTACCTTCAATAGAACACTAATAATTTGAACATTATCCTTCACCCATAATAGGTGAGTAATTAACTTCAAGGGAGTGGTTTATTCATTGAAAGGATCAATTATGCCTGTATATATCAACCAGTTAGATTAGAAAATTAATAGACTGCTTTAGGCCTGTGTTAATACTCCTTTTCTCATCCCCTAAAGGTTTGCTCATTTAATTGATGGCTGAACATCCAAGCAGTGTTTGCCAAGTCTGGGAAACTGATAAATGCATCTACCTTTGATCTATTAGTCCTAAGGCTGTCATAGTACTATTATTATTAAAATTGATAAGAATAAATTAACTTTTACACAGTGTTTAAAAGTTTGCAAAGTGTTTTAGAAGTATCTCTTTTGAGCCTCATGACAACCATGCAAAATAGGTAGCAGGTGTATTACTCTCTCCATTTTACAGATGAGGAAAATGAAGCTCAGGGAGGCTAAGTGATTTAACCAGCGTCATATAAGTAATAAATATAAAAGTACCTGATGATGGCTCTGGAGGAGAAAGTGAGGCTGGTGACCTTGCACAGCCCTCCCTCACTCAAATCAAAGTCAACTGCAAGTCATGTCATCATCTCCCTGTCACGGTCAAAGGAAAAACACAACAATCAAAGGACTTGAACACAAGTCTTTTTGATACCAAGTCCAACACTCTAGCCACTATGCTGAAGACAGAGGTCTTTCCCCTTTGATGAATCAGCAAGGATATTCTAAAAATTTACTAATCACTTCTAGACTTTATCCATCAGAGTGCTTTATCAAAGATATATATACACAATGATTTTTGTAAAATAAATTCACATTGAAGTATTCATACCCTCTTGTCCCCTCCATAGGCATCATCCAGGGGAACAAACAATACATGCTGAGATAGAATCCCAGCATCCAACCCCAATGGCCAACTGCTACCAATTGGCTGGTAAGCCCAAGAAACCAAGAAATAACAGTATCTCCCTGACCACGGTCCTGCTCCCAAATCAGTTATGACATATTAACTGCTTCTGCAGGTGCAATAACCTCTGCCTCCTCCACAACCACAGTTACTAAAAGACCCAGAAAAGAAAGTTCTTGCCAAAGTCCTTGGTACTAGCAAATGATTCAACTTCAGAAATAGAAATAACATTAGAAATTTAGCAATGGAAACCACACTAAGATACCTTCGCAGCCTCTGCACCTTAATTGCTATATTTAGTGGGGCAGATAATGTCATTGTTGTGGGTAGCTTCATTAGAGACGCAATAGTGACTCAGTGTGCTTTCTTCACTGGTGCAGTGACTAGGGTGGGGAGCTTGACTGGGGGTTGTTGCTGAAAAGGTCATAGAGAGTGGACTGCTTATAGTTATAGGATGCCCTGTCTTCATTGGGGTAGTTATATTAACTGCACTTGAAACATTTACTGGATTTCTCACCCTCAATGCAGCTGCCACTGTGACTGTCACTTTGACATTGTCCTTGACAACACAGAAGAAGTTATATTGAATGGAGAAATACGAGATACGGGTGTCATAGTAGCGGTGGAGGTTTAGCACAGGTTAGTAACTTCGAACGGTATTTGCTCTGCAGCCTTCTCAAAGGTGAACTGACTCCCTCTGCCTTGCTTTAACAGCTTCTTCCCACAATCTCAGGGTCTCTACCTGCTTTCTTAGCTCGTTGGTCACGCTGCTGCCCGTGCTTGCTGGACACTTTGTTCGTGCATGTTTTATTGATGCCTTTCCGTCTGCCCTGCAACTGACCCTTCATGTGTGTGTTGTCTGCCCCGTCAGCATGTGAGCTCCCTGAGGACAAGGTCAGTCTTGCTTTTCTGTTTGTATCCCCAGTACTGGGCATGGAGCTTTGCACACAGTAGGTCATTACTAAGTGTTCTTTAACTAATTTAGTCCTCTTTTGCAGCACAAGTAATATGACTCCCTAGCTAATTCTCTTCTTTTCAGTAGGAAGTTGAGGAAACTCCATTTTGCCCTCGTGACTTGCTTTATATTTATGAATATTCTCGTTTTCTTTGATGGAAGAGTAGGGTTCTGTTCAATATGTTGTTGTTGTTCAGTTGTTTCAGTACTGTCCAACTCTGGGACCCCATTTGGGGTTCTCTTGGCAAAGATAATGAAGTGCTTTGTCATTTCCTTCTCCAGCTCATTTTATTGATGAGGAAACTGAGGAAACAGGACAAAATGACTTGCTTACGGTCACACAGCTAGTAAGAGTTTGAGGCTGCATTTGAACTCGAGCCTTCTTGTCTCCAGGTCTGGCCCTCAATCCACTGCACCACCTAGCTAACCCTTGATTGATTATAACATCCACTTTAAATCAATTACCTTTGCAAGGTAAGATCCCTTTTCGATTGAATCAAACAATAAAAACAATGTGTGAACAGGGCCTGTACACCCCCCTTGAATCAATTAAAGCCATTGTGGAAGAAAGACTTGGTAAACCCTAGGGAAATGGGATATGTGGCAGTTAGGGGGGAATAGTGGATAGAGAGCTGGACTTAAAGTTAGGAAGACCTGAGTTCACATCCAACCTCAGTTATTTACCAGCTGTTCTGTCTGCCTCAGTTTCTTCATGTATAAAATGGGGTAATAATAACAATAATAACAATAATAACAACATTCCAGGGTTGTAATGAGGATAAAATGAGATATTTGTAAAGTGCTTTATACATCTTTAAATGCTACATAAATAGCATTAACATGTGGTTTTCTAGCACACCACTGAGTTAGAACTGCCTGAACGTGGTGAAAGAAAGGGTTGGACTTCAGCCTTGGTCAGATTTCTTTCCTCCTATCCTTTTGATCAGAAGAGGACTTCATGAGCTTCAAAGGCTTTAAAGGATGCTGGACCTCCCATCTTCCTCTGGGAAGACCTCAGTTCAAATCTAGCCTTAGACACTTACTAGTTGAGTAATCCTGGGCAAGTCTCAGTTTCCTCAGTTTTAAAATGGAAATGATAATAGCACTTACTTCTCAAGGTGTTGTGAGGATCAAATGAGAGAATATGTGTAAAGCACTTAGAACAGCTCCTGACACACAATAGGGGCTTAATAACGCTTGTTTCCTTTCTTCCTTTCTAGAAGTATCCCCTGGTCAGCCAGTGGCAGTGTCTGCAGACAAAGATACAATTTCACCAAGCAGAGGAACTTCTTCTTAAAGTGCCCCCAATATGGCAGAAAAAGACTTCCAGTGACCAGAAACTATGTTCCCCCTTGCTACATGTGGTCTCTAAGCTTTAGCTAACTTTTTTATATGTTTTTTAGCTAATTTTTTACTGAACCCTGTATATACTTCCAAGAAAGTGTGTCTTCTAGGGGAATATTTTGTGCCAACTGTTAACTACTATAGTAAATGTAATAAACATCCATTTCTAAAAATTACCTAAAGTTGATTGATTAAATTATTTGTCAACTGATATTTGGGGCTCATGCCAATGGCACTGGAGAAGTATCTCCAACACTGAAATGAGATGCAGCTGGGAACCAGATTAGTTTCTAAGAGTAGGAGTTGATAAAAGAATACCTCAGAGGGACCATAGGGTCAAAGAGCAAAAATGAACCTGGGACAAGTTGATGATGCACTTTCCAGTCTTCTAATAAACTTCTACAAAATTCTAGGGTAAAACAATAAAATTCTTTCTAAATTCTTGTTCACAACGTATTCCAGCATCTTCTTGAGCTTGAGAAATATTTACAAACTCTGGAATTTTCCAGGTCACTATCAATAATGCTTTTCTGATTACAATAAAATATTCCTAATGAAGCTCTCCTAATAACCTTATTCTGACTAGATTTGTAACCAGAAAGAGCATCTCACTGTTCCCTATAGTTAAATAGGTTGTTTGGTGGTATGGTTCACCTAAGGCATCTTTTCTTCTCTATTATATTTTTTCATTAAATAATTTTTAATAAAAATAAGTGTCATGGTACAAAATGTCCACATTATTCCAAAGGCTAAGAGCCTGGAGGCAGCATGGTACCACTGTACTGGTACCAGCTTGGGCATAAAAGAACTGGGGTTCAAATTTTGCCTGATACTGGCTACCTGTGTGACCATGGACAAGTCACAACTTCCTTGGGTCTCAATTTCCCCATCTCTAAAAAAAAGAGCATTGGACTAGATGAACTTTGAGGTCCCTTTTTGCTCTAGATCTATGAACTGATGAAGACAGGTGAACTCTTCCATCTTTTTGTGAAATTAATTAAATGTTAAAATTTTGTCAGCACTTGAAAAAAGGGATTAAAATTATTTCATCTCCCTTATTCCAATAGTAACATATTTGCATAGTGTTTGATCATTTAGAAAAAGCTCTCATATACATTGTCATGTTCTCCTCACAACTATATGACAGGTAAGACAGCTATTACAATACCCATTTTACAGATGAAGAAACTGAAGCACATAGAAGTTAGTTACTAGTAGCATGATCCAAGTCTTTCTGAGTCCAAGTCTAGTATTCTTCCTATCACATCATATTGTCCCTCCCTTGATGGTTCTTCTTGCATTCATAACCAACCCAGATTAAAATGTAGCCATGTTATGAGAGTCTGATTAAAAGACTTAAACATTTCCCTTGCCTACCACAATATTTCCACATGCCTACTGTTGGCCTTGCAAAACTAAAATATTGGAAACACAGCATGTGGTCCACAATTCATAACATGTAGTTTGAAAACTGAATTTAATATTAATTTGGATCTAATTAAAGGGCCCATTCCTTAAGAATTAAAAAGCTTACTGTTTCTTAGGTATCTCACACAGAGACTCTATTACCTAAGACATGAAATCATTAGAAATCTGTTATTATGCTTATAAATATTTAAATACTTCTATTAAATCATTTTTTGCATTTGAATAGGCAGAGAAGATGTGGAGATAGTCTGACAAAAGAAATTATTTGACTGTAAAAAGGAGAGAGAGACTTAGGGAGGGGGCAGTAAATGCATGCCAGGAAAACTGACTTTTGTAAATTTGGAAAAATAATGGGAAGGACCCAACATAAAGGAAGTCTGAGACCGAGAAGAATCCAGGAGAGCATGATGTTCTTTTGCAGTTTGGATCCTAAAGTTTGAGTCAGAAAGGAATTTGTCATTGTTGTTGCTCATTCATGTCCAATGTTCTGTGGTCCCATTTGGGGTTTTCTTGGCAAAGATACTACAGTCATTTGCCATTTCCTTCTCCAGCTCATTTTACAGGGTTAAGTGAATTGCCCGGGGTCACATCAGTGGCAAAGGTAGGATTTGAACCCAGGTTATCTGACTCCAAATCCAGAGCTCTTTCCACAGCATCACTCTACCTCCAAGTTCTAAGACTGTAACGAGCGAATCATTTTTGGAATGAAAAGTAGGTGACGCAAACTTAACCAAACTAATAGCTCTACTGAGATGTAAAATGCAACGTGATGGTCATCTAATGTGGTAGCAGGGCAGGTGTCTAAGAACCACCAAGAAATAACGTGAACTCATCAAGTCAAAATTAGGAAAGTCAAAGGTCAAAGAGGTGTTATTTCCAAGAGACATAAAGGGCAACTGGATGCCATCATTTAATTCTATTGAACAAAAGTGGATAATTAAAGAAAAAAATGATATCTTTTCAAAAGCAGAAAGCTGATAAAAATGTGGCACTAAGAAGACAAAGATACCGATGATCATTTATATCAATTGCTGAAAAACAAACAATTAAGTGTGATCAGAAACCACATCTGTGGGCTTCCCCAGCTCCAAACCTGCACCCAGACTGGGGCATGGCAGAGAGGTAAACAGCAAATGCCATCATCTTGTAACTTTTGTGGTTTTCTTCTGGCCTTATGGACATGTCTATTGAAATTCAAATATAAGTCATTTTACTAACTAGACCACAAAGATGCATAACTAGAAAATCCAAGAGACTTTCTCTGGCTCCTATATGAAACCATAATATTAATGCCCTCTTCAGGGATAGAGCAGTCAAAAGAATGAAAAGAGGGTCACTGAATCATTTTTTAATGGACAGAAAAGAACTGAAGGAAAGTCTCACACAAACACACACACACACACACACACACACACACACACACACACACACACATCACATTACAGACAAGCAGAATAACTTTGAAAGGTATATTTTTAATTAATTATACATGTCCCAAAAATCTTAGTGCAATTTTAATTATTAATACTTTCAAAAGTGTGAATGATAATAACTTATCCCCCAAATAACTTGCAATTAAAATTATTTATATTTATCACTTATTTGATTTTGGTAATTTTGATTAATACAATTTTCACTTTAACAAAACCAGATACCCTTCACATATATCCTAGAGCAGCGGTTCTCAACCTGTGGGTTATGTTCAATTTATAACAATGAAAATACATCCTGTATATCCGATATTTACATTATGATTCATAACAGTAACAAAATTACAGTTACGAAGTAGCAACGAAA
>JAQQSU010010782.1:0-12343 GCA_028627135.1 Pseudochirops cupreus | reverse complement strand
AGTGTTGTAAGCTTGCATGAGGCCTGAAGGGCATTGAGAGGTGGGGATAGGAAAGCATGTTTGACAACGCTGGCCTTGAGCGCTGAGAGATTATATTACTGACCCAGGGATCGTTAAGTCAGTGTGTCCGAGGCAAGACTCGAACCCTAGTTCTTCTCCATTTTGAAGCCATCTATGCCCCCACTACACCATGTTGTCTCTGGGAAAAACAAGATATCGGTGATCATTTTTAATGAAGAAATCCATCTAGATGGCCTCTAAGCTGCCTTCCAGCTCCAAATCTATGATCCTAAATGAGTAGAATGAATGTAAGAAAACCAATGGCAGGGGCAGCTAGGTGACCCAGTAGATAGAGCGCCAGCCCTGCAATCAGGAGGACCTGAATTCAAATTCAGCCTCAGATACTTGGCGCTTACTATCTGTGTGACCTTGGGCAAGTCACTTAATCCTGATTGCCTAAAAAAAAATGGCAGCTAGGATGGACAGTGGCCCTGGGGCCTTCTTACATTTGTGATCTTTGTGGTAAGGGAAGGCAGCTGTTTGTTCTTGGGTATCTCTGTCAGTCCAGAGTTTTAACCTCCATACAACACACACCTTAGATGGGAAGGTGAAGTAAACAATGGAAGCCATGTACAGATCCGAGTGCTGCCCGTCTGAATTATGCCAGTTGAGCTCCCTCTCAAATCCCATCACCTGAAAGACTGCTTGATTCTAGGTAATATATGTGACAGCTCAAGCCTACGTACATGTATGAGCCATGTTCAGTCTCATAGTCTTTACTAACCATAATTTTTCAAGGCCAAGATGGAGAGAAAGCCAAAGTCTCTTTTTTTAATGCAAGAGCACCCCACGTAACATTGCCCCAGTCAACCCCATTTTATAATAAAATCATTTATCTTCCCTTTAATTGCTCCTTTGCTAGAGTAATCTACCCTTCAACCCATCAGCTAAGTCTTGCTCACCTCTCTCCACTCAGTTAAACTCAGCCTCCAGGGGACCAGCTTGTCAATTCTTTGGATACCTGTACTTTGCTATGAACTCACCCTTACTTTACACCCCCGTTTTGAGATTTTGCAGATACTTAACAGACTAATAATAACAATTAAAATCACTACTGTTTATATAAGTACCTATGAGCTAGGCACTGTGCTAAGTACCTTATGAATATTATTGCATTTGAGCTTCACGACATCCCTGGGAGGTAGGTGCTAGTATCTCCATTTCATAGTTAAGGAAACTGAGGCAAACAGGTTAAGTGATTTGCCCAGCATGAGACAACTAGTAACTGTCTGAGGTTAGATTTGAATTCAGGTCTTCTTTTATATTTATTGAGTACCTACTACATACCAGGCACAGTGCTACACTCTGGGACATGGATTTGGGGTTACACAAAGTAATATAAAATGATCTCTGCCCTCAAGGAATGTATCTTGCTTTCAGGGCCACTAGCAGAGCAAAATTCTTTTTTTTTTCCTGGGTCCTAGGGCTACTCCTCAGTTTCAGGTCAAAGCAGTTCTAACTGTACCCCTACTTCAGTCCACTAAGCTTTCATACCCTCTGGGCCTGGGGATTGTAGCACTTTACTAAGTGCTAATGCCCTTAGTAAATGCAACCCTAAACTAATCTTGGGCATCCTTTATTCAAATAGCAGCCCTTATAGCTCTATGCCCAGCCTTAGATCATCTTCTCCTGCCTCCCTAAGCTAAAAGCTTCAAGCTGTTTTATAGCTCTGTCCACCTATTCATTCCTTGGCTCTTTTTCCAAGTCTGCCTCCCCAAACATATTAGCATTTCAGAAAGAACTCACACTATCATTAATTCAACTCTTAAGAGTCCCAGCCTGGGACTACAAAAGTAATATTTCTCTCTCTTACAAATGTAACATTTTTAAATGACTCATTTACATTTTAGCTAAATTCCCCTGATTTATACTACACACATTTAGGAGAGAAGAATCAGTTTCTCAAAACTAGAGGGGACTTTAGAAATAATTTCCTCCAATAGCCCATGTAATACAGGAATACCTAGTAAAATATGGCTGCCCTACGACCATCCAGTTGCTGATGTTACTCCCAACAGTATGGAATACGCTGCTTCACATAGTAACTTGTGGGGTTGTTGGGCATTATTAATTTAATCCAATTTAATTCTTTTCAATAAATATTTGTTAAATGCCCTCTGTGTGTAAGGTAACTATGATAGGCAATGGGGATTCAAAAATGAAAAACTACACAGTCCTGCCTTCAAGAAGCTTACAAATCTACTAGGACATGCACACAAAGTCGTATAGGACAAAGTACAATAGAGAAAAAGGGAAGATCAGACAAAATGTTTATGAAAAATTTGAGGAGGGAAAGAATACTTTCAAATAGGTTGATCAAGCAAAGTTTCATAGAGGAAGTGATTTTTTGAACTGGAGCAGCTCTAATTGAAAGTACCTGAACTTAACCTTGAAGGAAGATAAGGCCACAGGCAAAGATGTGGAAGAAGTACATTCTAAGTATGATGAACATCCTAATGCAAATACAGAGACAGGAGGATGTCGTAGAGGCTCAAGGAATAGGGAATAAGCCATTTTAGTTAGAACATAGAGTATGTAGAGGTGATAGTGTGAAATAAAAGTGGAAAGGTAAGTGGAGCACCAGGCTAAGGCTACATTAATGAGCTAATAATGAGCTCAATCTTTATTCTTGGAAAAATCATAGAATACGTTGTTAAGCAACACTTTGATGAGTACTTGCAAAGGGAAGCAGTGATCACTAAAAGGCTACATAACTTCATAAAAAACAGGTCAACTTCATTTGTAGAAGGGTCCTGGGAAGTCCAAATAGGGAGAATATATAAGTGAGAAATAAGGAAGAAGCAAAATCTGTGCTTGGCCATATAGATTTCAAGGTCCTCTGTTTCCTTTTCCTTTACCCTTCAGAGATAACTTTCTGTGTGCCATTCAGTGTAGAGAATGGAGAAACACATTGAGGACTAGGACTGGAGCAAGGGATAGGAGGCTTTGAATCACATTCCTTAGTTACCAATGACTGTGGTCAATATCTATCTGTGGTGATCAGGACCAATAATGAAACCTTCTTTCTCTCTTCCACACATTTCCTTTCATTTATCTTGATACAGTCTGCTCTAGACCCTGACTCAGGGCACAAACACATACAAGCATGCATGTTCTCTCTCTCACACTCTCTCCCTCTCTCTCTCTCTCTCTCTCTCTCTCTCTCTCTCTCCCTCACCCTCTCCCTCTCTCTCTCTCTCTCTCTCTCTCTCTCTCTCTCTCTCTCTCTCTCTCTCTCTCTTTCTCCTTCCCTTATCCTCTTTCCAAAATCTACAGTTGTGGGAAAAGTTTTCAGGAGATGGGTGGATGGGTGTTACAGAAAGGAAGTTTTGGTATACTTCTATTCTAATTTCTTCTCTGTCCAATAAACTACATGGCCGCATTAAATTGAAAAATTCTGTTCTATGTATGTGGTTATTGTTCAAACTGAGGGAAAAATCACAGAGTAAAGGTAAATCATGGGTTTTTCTTTCTTTTTTCCTATATTTTCTAATAATGTTTTATTTTCATTTTCTACCTTAAACTCAGTACCTGACCAATACTACCACAAGGAACTGCATAGAGAATATTTTCTCGCTGAACACCCTCCAGTGGCCAGCGAGGATACTACACCGGAGGAACTCTAACAGAATAACTATATTGGTTGCTTGAGTACAGCACCATCTGCTGGAAAAAGCAAATATCACACTCCCTCTTTGGATAATTAATATAGTGACAACCTGCCCTTTTGTACTGATGTGGAAAGTAATACTGTAGACCATTTGTACTGTTTGCACCACTGCATTACACCCAAAGTATAGTCACATGCAACCTATACCTAAGTCACACTAGCACCAGGTTTCTGATTCCATGATTGTTAATGTCCTAAGGCTTTTCTGCTACAAGTACTTTATATTTATGCTTCTTGATCCTAGACTAGCTTATCTGAAATCTGGTCCCTTGAGGTTCCTTGAGAGACTTAGTTTTAACTGGTGGCTGAGCTAAGGGATTAGAGAACATAATCTTATTACAAACTCAAGAAGATTTGGGCATAACCCCAAGGGAAATATTGAAGTCCAGGATGTATTTTGAAAAATATTGTCTTCAAAAATCATTGTACAGATTTTACAATAGCTAACTTTTATATATTGCCATTTAAGGTATGCCAAATTCTTTACACACATTATTCCTTTTGATTCTCACAATTCTGTGAGATGAGTCCTCCAGATTTTATCATCATCCAGAATGTATAAATGAAAAGAGTTTAAGCGATTTGCCCAAAGTCACACAAGAAAGGGTCAGAGGTGAAGTTTGAACCCAGATCTCTTCTTCTGAGTATCCTTTACCATACTGTAATGAGTACAGGCTTTGGTCCAGTCATATGATCCTATTTGCTAACCCTTTTGTGCAATACTTTACCCCCCCATCCTTGTACCTTTGCAAAGGCCATTCCCCAACTGTAAGTCCCATCCAAGCCCTAGTTGGTCGTTGTTTGGTCCCTGATTGACTCAGAGTGAATTACTATTTACAATAGCAATTACTTCTGTTTTGGGCAGAGACCCTGAGGGTCTTCACCTCCCTGATTTTTTTTTTACTAAATTTTACTAAATTTTACTAAATTCTCTGTCTTATATCTTCACCAAGACTTAATCACTGACTTGCCTTTGCATTGGTCAAACCAAGACTTGTTAAAGACTTTAGCTTAAAAATACCAAGCTCTCCCACTGCATGCAGAGCCACCTCCCGAGATCCTGAACTATGTCTTACGTCTGGACCCTGATGGCTCTGAAGGAGAAAGTGAGGCCGATGACTTTTCACAACCCTTCTTCACTTAAAACCAATTCACTTGCAAGTCATGGCATCACCTTTCTGATGTCATGGTCTTCTTCAAGAACAGAGGACAAACAACCCCATGTCTGGAAAGCTCACGCTCCCAACTTCTGATTTGTACAATCCTGGCTGCGTTTAAAATCCAACTCAAGTAGAGTTCCTTTAGGAGAACTTTCCTGGTCTCTGAAGAGGTTACACATAAAATGTAGAGGGTCAGGGTTAGGGGTGCTCAAGACCCCAAAATATCAACATGCTGGGTGAATGAATTTGACTCAAGTCTTCTCTCAGCCAAAGAAAAGTAATGTTTATTAAAAGTTCGCCATATTGGGTAGACTCTTAAGGAGTCTCAGTATCTGTGAAGCTTGCATTGGGCAAGCAGGCCAGAATCATCTGACACAGAGTAACTCTGTCTTAAGTCATTCTATGGTGCTCTCCACATCCCATGGAGAGAAGATAGGTTCTTATATACAAAAAGGTTGTGGGAGGAATCTAGGGGTGGTCTAGATGAGGAGTTTGGGGAGGGTCTTCAGGAGGAGTCAGATGAGGTCAGACTCCAGTAATGAGTTTGGGAGGGTCTTCAGGAGGCCTTAATGAAGTCAGACTCCAGGAAATGAGTGAAGTTGCAGGAGACTACCTGGAGCCAATAGACAATGGTGGGCTAGGCCAGTTCAGGGGTATAACAGTTGATTTGGGTATAGGTATTTTGATAGGCTCAAGAGTGGGAAGCAGATAGACAATGGAGGGCTAGGCTAGTAAGAGTAAGAGATTTGGGCCTAGCTATAATGAAAGGCTTATGGCCTCAGGCAAATGTCTCATCAAGTGGGAAGATTCAATCAGAGTTCAAGGGGGTTCCCAGAGCCTGTACCTCATCAGTCTCCACAACACCACTACTATTGACATCCCTGCTAAGGTTTTCTGCATTTATCTTGAATATTCTGATTTATATATGTTGTCCCCACCACTACCACCAGCAGCAGCATGAGAATGTAAGCAAGGATTTTTTGCTTTTTATTTGGACATTCAGTACTTAGTACAATGCCAGTAGTGATAAATGCTGACTTATCGATTTAAATTTGGGGGGAGGGGGCCCACAGGGGGTGCTTTTCTTTTCATGGAGAAAATAAATAACTGTCATATAATTGATCTATGTTGTAAATCAAGTAGCTTTCTACTCACTTTTGGAAAGAATCTAGATGAAGGCCAAGCCTAAACTGTAAATGATTCTCCCTGGGGCTCCAGGGTAGGTATGAAGCAGTTTGCATTGCTAGAAATGCTGAAATGTCAGAAAGTCAGGGTACAAGGCAGAGTTGCCTGGAATGAATCCACACACTCAAAACAACTTCCAGTCAAGTGGCAAAGTTTATTGTGATACCAATAGAATCCACAAAGTTCCTTGGGGGAAGTTGAATGAGGATCCAACTGATGCTTATATACAAAAGGGGCAGTGAAGGGATGTGGGTGGGGTTGAGGAGTAGTAAGTAGTCCAGGGTGGGCCAGATGCCACAGTGAAAGGAATGTCAAGTAGGCTAATTGGGTGATCTACTGGGATTAAAGACAAGTATTCTGGGCTGAGGTCCAAACACAAGCAATCCATCAGGTATATGAAGGGTCAAAGAGTTTTAGACCCCTCTCCAAAGGCACCAGCCTCTCTTAAGGACTGAATCAAGTCCCTGAGCTGGGGGCCATTCACCAGGAAAAGGTGAGTGCCCCATTCACTCTGGACCCAGAAATGGTTCTGTTAAAAGTCAGTTTGCAGTCCATGTAGTAGTCTGGAAAACCTCTGCTATTTTCTGGACTCAGTGTTTCTGGTGAAAAATTACCTGTGCTCTCCAAATCTTACCACCTCTCTAGCCTGGCATCTCTGCTCTGTTCTGCCCCTTTTCTAGAATCATGGATTGTAAAAAGCTTCCATATTGGAAACGTCCATGCTCTCTGCTCACTGGCCAATCCCATCTTATTGCCTATGACATCAGAGATGGAAAATCAATGAGAAGCACCCGGGTGTAAGTGAGTCCCTGTCTCTCCTCTGTTGTTTCTGACTCAGTAGATAAGTCCCCCTCTTATGCACTGAGGCAGTGGCAGGTCAAATGTTGCCCAGAGCTGCATTGATTAATTAAAGACAAAAGATATAGGTCCTCTCAGAACTGGAAAATTGATAAAACCTTCATGCTACAACCTGAATATCATCTCAGCAATGTTCCAGGGAAGTCCAATTGTCTTCCTGATAGCCTCCCTGCTTCCATCAGACCTTGATAGCCTGTTTTGGGGCAGGAGTGGGGGGACAGGATGATTTTCCCTTCCTTGGTTCTGCTTGCTGAACCCCTGCCCATACCCAGGCATCTCTATGTTGGACCTCATTCCCTCTGTAACGCAAGTCAAAGCATAAACATGGCAAGCTATTGCTTTTGGCGTCACCAGTTGGTACATCTCCTATGAGTTAATAATAGCTAACATTTATAGAATACATTGAAGTTTACAAAGCACTTTACATATATTATCTTAATGTGAAATAGGTGCTTTTGTGATTCCTACTTTACAAATAAGGAAATTGAGGATGAATGGGGTTAAGTCACTTGCCCAGGACATAAAGCTAATAAACATGAGAAGCAGAATTCAAATTCAAATCCTCCTCACTCCTCATCCTCTTCCATGTCACTGTGTAAGGCCCTAAATCCCAAATCATTGGCAATGAACTGAGACAAACAAAAGACTTGTAAACTTGCAGGACCTGAGTCCAGATCCCAGCACTGCTACTTTCTGAGTGACCCTGGAGAAGTGACTTAATCAACCTGAATCTCCTAATCTGTAAAATAAAGAGGTTGAACTTGATGGCCTCTGAGGTCCTTCCCAGCTCTAGATTTATGATCCTACAATCCCAGGACAGCATCCACAAACACTAGCTGTGTGACTTTGGACATGTCACTTAACCTGTTTACCTTGCTTTCCTCAACTATAAAATGGGAATAATAATTTTCCATACTTCTCAGGGTTGTTGTAAATATCAAATTAGATAATATTTGTAAAGTACAATACCTAGCATGTAATAGGTGCTACATAAATGCTTATTCTCCTCCCCTGCCCCCTCTCTTCTCTATACTATGTCTATAAAAGCCAGGTATTCCTAACCCTTGTGACAAAATAAACCCTCCTAAGTATGAGTCCTAAGAAACATCCCTTAGACAGAGGGAACCATAAACACAGAGATGATAATAAATGTATTTTCTGCTTAATTTTTAGTGTAGGCACTGGGGTCAGAAAGAGACATATGCTTCCTTTTCACATATTCCTATGATGGTTAGAGCTTTCCTTTCTGGGTCTTCAGCCATGATGGCTGTAGCTCTTCCAGGAGCAGTTGCCAGCTTCATCTCTTATAAGCATTGCCTCCCAAGATGATGACAAAGGACATTGGGCTAGAAGCATTGCTGCTCCCCAGGCTTTGGGTTCAAGATCCTGGACTGTCTCCCTCAGGGTTTGATGAGAGATCAGAGTGGTGATGCTGGTGATTGTGCTTGCCTGGTACACACTGCCTCCTGTCTCTTCCTCAGGGAGGCTGGCTACAGCTAGGCTGGCTTGTCTGCCCTGTATGTGGCAGGTGGTTAACAGCTGGCAGGATAACTAGACTCTTCCCCATAGAAGTTGCCTCTCCAGATAATAGCTTAGGAGGGCTAGGCAGGAAGCAAGAACTGCTGAATTGAGAGATGCTGCCCCTCCCAGGACTCCTGTGTCTATCTGCCTGTTGGGGGTAATTGGTCAACAATTGTTTCTGGTGGTAATAAGGAAAGTGGGTCCCCTTTCCCCAATTATTTCTCCCCTCAATAATGGCATGGAGGCTGAGCTAGAAGCAGATCTGGTTGTTTGTGGGGCACTGATATTTCCAAGTCTCTCAGGCTCAGGATCCTGGGTTGTCCCCATTAGGATCAGAAAGGAGATGGTGGTCAAGGTGTTAGTAGTGATTTGACTTGCCTGGCATTTACTGACTATTGTTTTTCCCTCAGGTTGCCTTGTTGATCAGCTAGGGTGAATTGCCTGCCCTATTAAGCATATAGAAATAAAATCTCCATTGATACTATTGGGGATATATTAATTAGCTTATGGATAAGAATAGAAATAATTATCAAAATTAGAATGAGCTCAAATAGCTACTTTGTATTAACTTTAATAATTTCTAATAGTAAATTATCACCATAGTTAGAGAAGACATATACCGTCAATTCTCAAGTTTTGCAGGGTTGTAACATTCCTAGAAAATGGTACAAAAGTCAAAAATATTTTGATACACTGAACCTATAGGAAATAAGGTATTAGGTTCCTATCACCAACAACTACAATTTTTCACTAGGGATTTCTAAAAACACACTTTTCTGCATACAATTCTTTAAAACAAAACATTAATTCTAATAACATATACTTTTCTCAACACAGTAACCATGAAGTAACCCATAAAATACAGCACACAAAATAAAATTGGTAACATGTAAAACTTTTTTCTCATTTAGAATTCTCTAGCATCGTGACCTGGGCTAACAATTGTTAAAAAATTTATTTCAGACAATATTCGCTTTTCATAACACATGAAATCTGCAGTACCATAAATACTGTACAGCAAATTAAATTCTCAACACTTAAACATTTTTAACCTGAACCTTACCAGATGGCAGTATGAGGGCATTGCACTACACACTATATGAACCTCTCTGCCTTGGCCACGCTTCGAAAACCAAGGGAGAGGTTGCTGAGACTTAGTCACCACTGTCTGAAGACACAGACCGGCACTCAAAAGTGAAAGTTAAGCTGAGGATTGACTGTACATAAAAGAGGGATGATCAGATGTAAGGGCCATGAAAGAGAAAGCTATACAGATAGACTACTGGAAACGGATGTGGAAACTGAAGCTTACATTGCAAGAGTCTTAGGAAGATTGGACAGAGGAATAAAGATCTATTCCTTAGACTTCATTGAAGTGTTCTTGCTGCTATACATTAAAGTTCCTGGATAGGCAGACAAAAGATTTCTTAGTCTTTCCATGACTTAGAAAAAGTAAGAGAGCTCTGTTAACAAGAGGGTGGAAAGTGTCTTCTAAAATTCTTTTTAATCCTTATAGAGAAAAGGTAGAGGAGATGAAGTTTAATGGGAGGGGAGGTGAAATGTATAACATTGCCCATCCCAAACCAGACATTAGCAAGAGCAAGAAAAGATAAAAATCACCTTTCTCAAGAAGCAGCAACAAGAAATGGACATTTATTGCTATGTATTTTGAATCCTCTCTTACGTTCTGCTGTGCACATGACATGCTTTTTTTCATCTTTTCTTATTTTGTATTCAACTTTAGTAATAAAAACAACAATAACAGTGGTCATCATGTAAGGTCTGTACTGTATGATTGTGCACATACTCCATAATGAGAAAAGGGTCATGGAGGAAGGCTTAGCTGGAAATACACAAAATTTAAAATAGAGCAGGGAACTAAAGCAATATCGATAAATGTGAGGAATTTTCCAAAAAGGAAGAAGAAGCAAGAAAAGAAGAAAGAAGAAGGAAACTGCCTCTAAAAAATGCTTGTAGGGGGCAGTGCCAATACGGCGGAGTAAAGGCAGGAACCTGTTGGCGCTTGTCTCCCAACCTCCTCCAATACCTGTAAAAAATTACTCCGAACAAATTTTAGAGCTATAGAATCCGCAAAATGACAGAGTAAAACAAAGCTCCAGCTGAAGACAGCCTGGCAGGCTGACAGGAAGGGTCTATTGCGCCAGACTGGGAGTAGAGTGTAGCCCCATGAGGGCCACACCGGCACAAACGGGGAGACCACAGATCTCCGAGGACTGAATCACTGGCAGTTGTGGCTGTTTCCAGACTTCTCAACCCACAAATTCAAAAGACAAAGTCAGTGGGGAAACCCTGTTGGACCTGGGTGAGAAAAGAGCACCATCCAGCCCCAGTCCTCAGGGCAGCATAAGTGGCAGTGGCTGCAAGGGCAGCAGCAGCAGCGCTGCTTCTGGAGCTTCAGGCCCACAGATGTTGGGGGGACAAAGCAGCTAATCAGAGGGCAATTGCAGGAATCTCTGCTGGTGCTGAGGCAGTATTCTCTTGCCTTGCCCTGCTTGGATCTGGGTCATAGTCTTGGGTGGTGGTCCTGGGGTGAAGAAGATCACTGGTGTGGCAGAGCTTGTGGCAACTGTAGAGAGGCAGTCCTCCTCACAGTTCTGAGGCAGGTGCCTAGAAGTTGCTCTGACAACATCTGAGAAAATCGCAGAAATTTGGGACACAGCACTCTCCACTCAGGAAGCAGAGTTCTACCATGGCAAAGAGCTCAAAAGTCAAGCAATTGGCAGGAAAAAAAAGAGCAATTTGAGGAATAAACATCAGATTATGGAATCTTTCTTTGGTGACAAAGAGAATCAAAACATAGAACCAGAAGAAGACAACAAAGTAAAAACTCCTGCATCAAAAACCTCCAAGAAAAGTATGAATTGGTCCCATGCCATGGAAGAGCTCAAAAAGGATTTTAAAAATCAAGTAAGAGAAGTAGAGAAAAAGTTGGGAAGGGGAATGACAGTGATGCAAGAAAATCATGAAAAGCATATCAGCAGCTTGCTAAAGCAGACACAAAAAAATACTGAAGAAAATAACACCTTAAAAAAATAGATGATCTCATTTGGCAAAAGAGGTCCAAAAAGCCAATGAGAAGAACACCTTAAAAAGCAGAATTGACTAGATGGAAAAGGAAGTTCAAAAGCTCACTGAAGAAAATAATTCCTTCAAAATTAGAATGAAGCAAATGAAAGCTAATGACTATATGAGAAATCAAGATATAAAACAGATTGAAAAGAATGGAAAAATAGAAGACAATGTGAAATATCTTGTTGGAAAAATGACTGACCTGGAAAATAGATCCAGGAGAGATAATTTAAAAATTATTGGACTGCCTGAAAGTCATGATCAAAAAAAGAGCATAGACATCATCTTTCAAGGAATTATCAAGATAAACTACCCTGATATTCTAAAACCAGGGAGTAAAATGGAAATTGAAAGAATCCACCAATCACTTCTTGAAAAAGATCCCAAAAAGAAAACTCCTAGGAATATTACAGCCAAATTCCAGAGTTCCTAGGTCAAGGAGAAAATATTACAAGCAGTCAAGAAGAAAGAATTTCAGTATTGTGGAAATAAAATCAGGATAACACAAGATCTAGCAGCTTCTATATTAAGGGATCAAAGGGCTTAGAATATGATAGAGACGGCCCAGGGTGAGTTGAATATGAAGGGAGGATATCTAAAAAATAAAATTAAGAGGTGAGAGAGGAAGATATTAGGAGAAGGAGAAAGGGAGAGATAAAATAGGCTAAATTATCTCACATTAACCAGGAAAAAAGAAATACTGTTACAATAGATGGAAAGAACAGAGAGGTGAAATGGAATGAGTCAACCTTACTCTCATTGTGTTTGGCTTGGGTATCTTACCCTATAGGAAAGCAGG
>JAQQSU010010781.1:0-12343 GCA_028627135.1 Pseudochirops cupreus | reverse complement strand
AGAGAGAGAGAAAGAGAGAAAGAAAGGGAGGGAGAGAGAGAGGAAGAGGGGGGGAGAGGGGGAGAGAGAGAGAGAGAGAGAGAGAAGAAGAAGACAGAGACAGAGACACAGAGAGAGAGACACAGAGCGAGACAGAGAGAGAGAAAGAGAAGACAGAGACAGAGACACATAGAGACACACAGAGAGACAGAGACAGAGAGAGACAGAGAAAGAGAGAGAGAGAAAGAGAGAGAAAGAGAGAGAGACGAAGAAGACAGAGACAGAGACACACAGAGAGAGACAGAGAGAGAAAGAGAAGACAGAGACAGAGACACAGAGACACACAGAGAGACAGAGACAGAGAGAGACAGAGAGAGAGAAAGAGAGAGAGAGAGAGAAAGAGAGAGGGAGACAGAGACAGAGAG
Source organism: Pseudochirops cupreus (assembly GCA_028627135.1). NCBI lineage: Eukaryota > Metazoa > Chordata > Mammalia > Diprotodontia > Pseudocheiridae > Pseudochirops > Pseudochirops cupreus. The sequence goes on along the minus strand of JAQQSU010010781.1, from coordinate 11,939 downwards.
AGACAGAGACAGAGCCAGAGCCAGAGAGAGAGAAGGAGAGAGAGAGAGAGAGAGAGAGAGAGAGAGACAAAGAGAGAGAGAGAGAGACAGAGAGAAAGAGAGAGAGAGAAAACATTCCAGTCATGGGTGACCGCCAGTGAAAAGACATGCAGACTGGAGATGGAGTGTTATATGAGAAGGAACAGCAAGTACTTCAGTATGACTGGATTGTCGGGAGAAGGGAATATTATTTTTACCTTTCTTTGTATCCCTACTGGGCACCTTAAAATGGTTGGTTGAACGATTCTAGGGTGAGAGCACAAAAATCCTTTCCCAACAGGGAAGCTAAAGGAACAAACCTTTCCCAAGTACCTATTATGTGCGCTTCATTTCAGCTTCACAACCCTGAGGGATAGGTGCTATTATGATCCCCATTTTCCCCCTTTTTGCTTCTAGGTTCCTTGGTGTAACACAATTCTCTTCTATACTTATGAGAAAGGCCTTTTCCTGTTTTGGTGAACCCATCTACTAGGCGACTTTTAAAATCAGTATTAAGCATCAGGCCACATGTTTGTCTTTATCTAACATGCTGGTAGAAACTTGGGTTTTTGAGGAAGACAGATGGGTCACAGATCAGCTCATGTCCACCTGTTACTTAGCTTGGGCTGTGTGCAGCTTCAGTTTTCAGGGGATGGTCACAAAGAGAAGAGTCATGGTAAGGAAACTGAGGCAGGCAGACATTAAGTGACTTACCCAGGGTCAACTATGTAAGGGAGGGAGATGTAAGAAAAGTGGAATAGTAGGATCATTGTGATGAACTTTTATTTTTCAATAGTATTTTATTTTTTCTTCTAGTTACAGGTAAAGATAATCTTCAGCAATCATTTTTATGAGATTTTGAGTTTCAAAATTTCCCCCCTTCCCTAGCCTCTCCCCAACACAGCATGCAATCTGATATAGGTTATATGTGTGCAATCACGTTAAACGTATTTCCACATTAGTCATGTTGTGAAAGAAGAAACAGAACAAAAGGGAAAAACCATAAAAAAAAAGCAAAAATAGTATGCTTTGATCTGCATTCAGACTCCATAATTCTTCTTTTGTAAGTCAGTTGGGTTTAAGTGACTTGCTCAAGGTCACACAGCTAATATGTACAGTTCTTTCGTTGTGGATAGCATTTGCCATCATGAGTCTTTTGGAATTGTCTTGGATCATTGTATTGCTCAGAGGAGCTACGTCTAATCATAGTTGGTCATCACACTGTTGCTGGTACTGTGTACTGTGTACTGTGTACTGTGTACTGTGTACAATGATCTGGTTCTGTACATTTCACTCAGCATCAGTTGTGATGAGCTTTAAATGCCGTGTAAGCTCCTGAGGTCAAGGACGGTGTCATTCTTGTCTCTGTATCCCCACCACCAATCACAGTGCCTTGTACAGAGTAGGAACTTAATATATGTTAATTGACTATTATTCTCAATAGAAGAGAAATTTGAAGTAAAGAGAAAGGAAGTGACTGATCCAGGGTCACACAAAAAGCAAGTAGTGTTGGGACTTTAACCCAATTGCTCTAGACTCAAGAGTTCTTTCCACTAATCTCTCTTGCTTTTTTATATCTATTTATATTAGGAATGAAAAGCACTATGACCCTGTGGCTTAAATATGATTGATATCGAAAGTCACCTCTGGAGCAATTGACATAGAGAGGTTCTTTTTTTTTTTTTTAACGTGATCGAGGTTAAATGACTTATCCAGGGTCACACAGCTAGTAAGGTATATCAGCAACTGGATTTGAATTTAGGTCTCCCTGCCTCCAGGGCCAGTGTTCTATCTGCTGTACCAACTAGCCATCCCCACAGATGAGTTCTAAAGCCCAATGAAAGTCCATTAAAAAAAAAAATCAGAGAGTACAGGGGGATCCCATGGTGACCATTGCATTATCCATTTATCTGAAGACTTTTCTTTAGTGTTTTAAGTTATGGGTTTGATATCATTTGGCTTTTGTTTTTTCTTCACATATTCCATTGCTGAGGGCAGAAAATGAGCCATGATACAAGAAAGATTAGTTATTTTCCATTATTTGCCAACATGATTCCAATGAGATTTTTTTTTTTGCTATGTTTTATTGTCCATATATTGCTCTGGGTTGTGAGTTTACTCTAATTGAGACAAAAACTACCCTGAGGAACTTTTATTGTTGGAAAAAATGCATTACATATGAAATGTGCTTTCTTGCTGCTTATGCATTTTAGTTGGGGTTCAGGAAAAGAAGAACTTTGCATATCTGGCAAAAATGTTTTATTTTAGGAGCAACCGTACCTAATGCAACCGTAACTCAAGCTATAAATGCAACGAGTGATTTTTTTTTCCCTTTTGCTTCTAGGTTCCTTGGTGTAACACAGTTTTCTCCGACACATGCAAGAAAGGCCTTTCCCTGTTTTGATGAACCCATCTACAAGGCGACTTTTAAAATCAGTATTAAGCATCAAGCCACATATTTGTCTTTATCTAACATGCCGGTAGAAACTTCAGTTTTTGAGGAAGACGGATGGGTCACAGATCACTTTTCACAAACCCCGCTCATGTCCACCTATTACCTAGCCTGGGCTGTGTGCAATTTCACCTTTCGGGAGATGGTCACAAAGAGTGGAGTTGTAGTAAGTATTTTTCACTTGGCCAGAGTTCTCTCTCTCTCACTCTCTCTTTCTCTCTCTCTCTCTCACTCTTTTTGCTTTTTGGAGGGGGGAAGGTAGGGCAGTTGGGGTTAAGTGACTTGCCCAAGGTCACATGGCTAGTTTTTTGTGTGTAAGTATCTGAGGCTGGATTTGAATTCAGTTCCTCCTGACTCCAAGGCAGGTGTTCTATTCACTATGCCACCTAGCCGCCCCTTGGCCAGAGTTCTCTGAAAGTTACCAGCTTCCCTCTGAAATGCAATTTTGCATTCATTTGCATCTTTCCCCTTAGGATGCTCTATCTGTTTTCCTCTCAGATGAGGCAATATTTGTGAAGTGCCTAACACAGTGCCTGGCTCCTGGCAGGTACTTAATAAATATTTGTTCTGTTCTCTTTTCCCCTCCCTGGCCCAACCCCTTTCTAAGAAATGTAATCCCTTGTTTCAGAGGGAAAAAATTCCCTGCAAATCTTGGATGCACTGAAATATGGTGAGGGGTTCTGCGAGGCTTAAGAAGCCGGAAGCTACTCTGCTTCACTCTGGGCTGCTGGATCTTCTGTGTCTATAATATAAATTTTAACCATGGACTTTTACATATAATGCCATTTTTCTTGTATGCATTCAGTTCCATTTAAGTAAATTCAGTAAATATTTATTGAGTACCTACTGTATGTAAGTACATTGCTTAGTGTTGAAAGCAAAGGGACTGGTGGAAAATGATTCTTGTCTTCCAAGTATGAAAATCCTGTCTATATCAATAATGGTTTGCTTGAACTCAGGGAAAAAATTGGTTTGTGAATAGTTACAGTAACTGTAATTTTTACATGAAATACAGAATGATCAACAGATTTGGCCAAATTCACTATTCTTGGTTTCTCTTAATTTAGACTGTGGTGGGAATTATTAGAAAAATCTACCTGTAGCCCAGACTGAAGTGAAAACAAAATAGATGAGAGTAAGCCATGGATTTGTCTGGTATGGAATCATTAAATTGGTGTCCTGATTGCTATGTATGGTGGTTGTAGAGGAGTAGCTGGCAGTTTATTTTCATAGAGTTATAGTGTAATTATTTGCAATGTCAAATTTCTTCTTTGGTATTTGTCGATCCTTCCAGTGGACATTTCAGTGCTTGCACTCATTGGACCATGCCTGGAGAAGGAGCCAGAAGGCATGCAATTTCCTTCTACCGCCCTAAAATACTGATGATTACCTTGGTATGTTATCGGCTAGCAGAGGGATGAGGAAATGCAATTTCATTTCCTAAGCTAGTTTCTTTAAAGTGTGAATATGTCCTCAGCCTCACACAATTATGCCTATTGCTAAGTGACCCATGTTTAAAGTCAGAAACACTCTAATTATTTTATATGTAATTTTTCCATATAACCGCTCATCATTCTAGTGGTTAATAAATATTTTTAAGTTTCCATTTAGTGTTTTTTTTTCCAGGTGTAAAAATATAAATCATGTTACCACATAACATCCAAAGGTCAACTGGGATAGGTTCAGAGACTGTATAATATTGGGGAATTTTTAAATTTTTAAAAAGTTGAGTATATATACTATGATGAATATATATGTATGTATATGTGCATATATATGTATATGTGCACATATGTGTATATGTATATATGTATATGTATACACACATATATATCACGTGAATATATAATTAATTCTAAATTCTGCCATAGGAAATATACCAGTATCAATTGTGGGAAAATAAGCTGGATGGTAATATTGGAAGGAATCTTTAAGAATAACTAATCCAAATCTATTCGTTTTTTATGGATGAAGAAGAGAAGTTCTAGGGAGATGAAGTGCTTTGCTGAAAGTGACACACTCAATAAGCATTTATGAAGTGCCTACTGTATATCAGGTAGGGGGGCTAGATGACACAGTGGATAAAGTACTGGGCCTGGAGTCAGGAGAACCCGGACTCAAATTCAGCCGCAGACACTACCCTGGGCAAGCTACTTAACCTTGCTTGCCTCAGTTTCCATATTTGTAAAGTGACCTGGAGAAGGAAATGGTAAATCACTCCAGTATCTTTGCCGAGAAAACCCTAAATGGTGTCATGAAGAGTTGGACATCACTGATAAGATTGAACAATGACGGAAATGTATCAGTCACCCTGCTAAGTTCTGAGGATATAATGAAAGGCAAAGGAAGCCCTTTCCCTCAGGGAGCTCATATTCTGATGGCTGGGACAGCATATAAGCATTGTTCGTACAGGATATTTACCACATAAATGAGGCTAGCAATAGAAAGAGGGGCAGACAAGGAGAGGCCCCCCGCAGAAAGGGGGGGTTTATGCTGTCTTGAAGAAGCGAGGGAAGCCAGAAGTGGAGGCAAGGAGAGAAAGCATTTCAGGCAGCAGGAGAAGGCCTGGCATCTGGAAAGGAAGTGCCAAGAGTGCAGGACAGTTAGAAGACCTCTGGTGTTGGATCACAGAGTACTTCTGTGGAATAAAGTGTGGGAAGACTGGAAGGGTAAGAGGGGCCAGGTTGTGAAGACTTTAGAAGCCAAACAGTTGATTTTGTGTTGGACCCTGAAGGTAATGAGAGCTTGTTACAGAGGGAGGAGGTTACACAGTCAGACGTGGGCTGGTGCTTTCTCCAGGGCACCACCCAACTGTTCCAGGGTATATTTTGGAACACCTTGCTCCTTATCACCAACAATTGTGAGCACCTGTGAAAAATGTGTCTCTATTGTGTTCACTTCAAATAACCAACTACCAGTAGCTCTCCATTCTAGCGCCTTCTCTCATCTCCAGCTGATCCCGTGCTCCTCTTGTTGTTTTCATGTTGTCTCCCTGTTAGAAAGAGAGCTTCTTGAGGGCAGGGTCTATCTTCTGCCTTCCTATGTACCCCCACCACTTAGCAGGGTGCCCGACACATCAATAGGCATTTAAATGTGTAGTGAGTGATTGATTGTAGTGGGTTGAAAGCTGGAAATAGAAAGAGCTGGATTCTAATCCTGCTTCTTCTTCTTATCCATGCCACTTTGGACAAGTCAGCTCAGTGCTGTTGGTCTCAGGCTGTTTATAGGTAAATGTGTGGACTGAGCTTGCAGGCCTCTGAGGTCTTCAATCTCTCAGTCTGTGATCTGTGAATATAAAGTAGAACAAGGAAAAAGCTTAACTGAGTGGTATAAATAGAGAGTGCTCACCGGAGTTCAGAGGAGGTCACCGTGGACCTGAGGAGCTGGAGGAAACTTCAGTGAACAGGTGACATTCCAGGGTGCCTCAAAGGATCACTGGGGAATAGATAAGTGGAGTGTCTGAAACAAAAATATTTCAGTTGGGGGAACGGTGATGATAAATTGGAGAAGGAAGGACACTTCAGATATTTTTTTCCAGTGAGTTGTCCAGTTTGGCTATAGAGCAACCGATCAGTAGGGCAGTACGTATATTTATTAAATATCTTCTATTAAATACCTGCTAAATACCCAGCAATGTGTGAGGTTCTGGGCTTGTAAATGCAAAAAATGAAAAAAGAGCAGTTGAGGGAGATTGAGAAAGGTGTCATGCAGAAGATGGTGCATAAGCAGCAATTTTTTTTTTTTTTTGCTTTTTGGAGGGCAGTTGGGGGTTAAGTGACTTGCCCAAGGTCACATGGCTAGTTTTTGAGTTAAGTGTCTGAGGCCGGATTTGAACTCAGGTCCTCCTGACTCCAGGACTGGTGCGCTATTCACCGTGCCACCTAGCTGCCCCTTAAGCAGCATTTTAAAGGAGGCAAGGGCCTTGGTAAGGCAGAGGTAAGGAGAGAGGGGCGAAGGCCCAGAGATGGGGGAGAGGAGCTGCTGTGTGTGGGAACTGAGAGAAAGCCCCCTTGGCTGGGCGGCAGAGTGTGGGAGGGGGAGTCACATCCGTGGATGTAGCATGTATTGGTACGTGCAAAGCGATGTTTTAGGGGGATTGAAAGCAGGAGAGACTAGAAGCACAGAGAAAATTAGGACATTTTTGTACTAGTCCAGACATGATATTATAAGGTGTATGTATGTGTGTGTATCATATATATATATATATATATATATATATATATATATATATGTATATATATATATATATATATATATACACACACATATATACACATACACACACGTGTCAGTGTTAGCTCTTTTTTATTAGGGGAGGAAATACCCAATTATTGAGGACTTATTGTATACTAGGCCCTGTGATAAGGACTTTACAAACATTAGCCCATTTGATCCTCTCCACGGTTCTGTGATATAGGTACTACTATTATCTCCACTTTACAGATGAGGAAACTAAGGCAGGTGCTGTTATTACCCCCATTTTTATAGATGAGGAAACTTAGAGAATATAAGTGACTTGCACAGGGTCACACAGAGAGTAAATGTCTAAGGCTGGCTTTGAACTCAGGTTTTCTTAATTCCAGGTCTGGCACTCTGACCATTGTGCTACCTGTGACTCAAAGAGAAGGAAAGGAAATAGGAAAGAGTTGGATTGGGATCTCCTTGAGACTGTTCTCTGAATCTCTCTTGGGAAGATCCAAGTCCTGTTGGCCAGGTCCACGTGTTGGGCCTGTGAATTACCTGCCTACTTTGGTAGTTCAATTGTCTGGTGCCTAAATAAAAGTGACAGATTGTAGAAATGGTAGAGTAGTCTTCAGGGATCCATATATTCCTATAGAATATAAGAATAACACTGATGGACAGGTAGAAAACTTATTTACTCCTGTTCTTGTTAGTGGAAGAGCAGGTAGCTTAAAGGCTTATATTTCCTGTTGTAGGTTTCCTAATTTTCACAAGGCAGACCTGTGTGGAATAGGTGAAAATTCTAGCGGCTTCTGTTGTGTAATTTATAATTTCTCATCTGCTGCCCAATGGTTTTTAGGTACGGAAGGTGACAGAAACAAAGTTGAAAGACGATAAAGCAGAAAAGAAAATCAGCCAGTGTAAGATGTGTGCGAGGCACTTCCTCTTGGTGCTCAGGGCTACACTTGTCTTTATACTCCGTGAAGCACTTCATAGACCGGAGACTACAGTCAACTCTGTTCCTCCCGTTGTATACATAAGGGAGATGATTCTGACTGCGTGCATCTGTCTGTTGGTGTCTTCCCTTCCGGCCAGAATTATGTCTGGCTTCAGGGGAGAAGAGGGGCCTCGTTCTAGCTGCCTTTGTTTTCACCGTACCAGCTGTTAGAATCGGTGCGCCACCTGGAGCCCTTCACAGGAGCTGTCTCCTACCTAAACCTGCCCCTTTTGCTCTTAGACATAGTTCAGGTAAACCTAGAAATCAGGGGTCCCACCTGGGCTAATAATCTTCCTTACTCGTTTTTTGTTTTACCTGCTGTTGACTTTTTTTTCCTCTAGCATCTTTACCCCTTACTACCTTGTTTTATCCACATCCAGTGTCTTAGAGCCTGTGTTAAAATACTGTTTTGTCTACTTCACAATATAAGAGATGTGAAGCATTGTATACACTGAAAGCAATTCAGATGGTAGCCTGTATTACTTGTTGGTTTTTGCAAGTATTCTCTTCTTTTGGGATATAATTAAGAATTCACAGGTAAAGTCAATATTTAACATAGTTAAATACATCCAGACTTGAGGGCTCGAGATTCCTTTTACTGGTGGAAAATTCTTATGAGAGCAGAGTATTGGAAGAGACTGAGATTATGCTGATCTTCCTGATGTCCCTGATGATGGAAAAATTCTCTGCCAACCTCCTGGGAATAGAACTCACCGTCTGAGTTCCCAGCTCCATGTCTCATGAGTCTCACTCAGTGTCACCCACAAGGAGGAGGCTTTTTGCACATTGGTACACAGCTCTGTAATGCTGACCTGAAGTGTACAAGCAAGTGAGTCACATGGGGAGTCAGCTGTCTTCTAGATGGTGAAGTCATGTCAAATTCAAATGGATTCCTGTAGGCCGAAGATTGACTCAGAAAACCACAAATTAGCATCACCTCTATTGTACTGTTTTTTAAAAATTATTAAGCAATTCTTAATTGCATTTTAATTTTGTTTGGCGTACACCAATGGCTATGAGTTTGACAGCTTTGGTGTGGTAGATGCCAGTGCCAGACCTGGAGTCCAAAAGTGTTAGTTCAAATCCAACCTTAGATACTTACTATCCTTGTGACCCAAGGTAAGTCACTTAAATCCTGTCAGTCTGAGTTTTCTCACCTGTAAAATGGCCATGATAAATCTCCCAGGGTTGTCATGAGGATAAAATGAGATAATATTTGTACAGTCCTTTACAGACCTCGAAATCCTACATGAATGGACTGGAAACCCTATTATTATTATTATTATTATTATTATTATTATGATTATGATTTTCTTTGTTATTATCATCATTTTTATTACAACTCCCTCATCAAGATTTTGCTTGTATTTATTAGACTCTAAGCTCTTTGAGGACATGGGCTGAGTTTTGTCTTTTCTGGTATCACCAGCAGTTAGTGTGGTGCCTTTCACAGAGTCAGCATTTAAAAAATGCTAATTGACTAACTGAACTGGATTTCAGTTCTTTGCCAGCCACTGGACTGTGTGATGTTGTGCGAGTCATTTCACTTTCGTCAGCTTCAGTTTCCTTTTAAGTAACGAGAAATTAGGGTGTATGGGGTGTTCAGGGAGAACTGGCAGCTCTGGGATGCTCATTCACCTTTGGTGGCCACCTTCACCCAACACTTACGTGTGGCTCCAAGAAGCTCTAGCATGTCCAGTGGCCACATCCTGTTAAGACCATCTCAGCAGATGGGCTAAACCAGGTTGAAGGTAGACAATGGTCCTCAAAGCCATCAGTGAGTTAGGGCAATATCTACCCCAAGTATGTGAAGATTTTCCCCTATGGAATGAGTGGATGAAAACAATTTGTTCCAATGGTGGCTGAACCAGCACTTAGAGCTTGGGTAGACATTGAAGATGCCAAGGTCATCTGCTGTATCAGTGATTTTCAACCTGTGGGTTATGTTCAACTTGTAACAATGAAAATACATCCTGCATATCAGATAGATTCATAACAGTAGCAAAATTACAGTTATGAAGTAGCAACGAAAATAATTTTATGGTTGGGGGTCACCACAACATGAGGAACTGCATTAAAGGGTCGTGGCATTAGGAAGGTTGAGAACCATTGTACTATATCATCTTGAGTCATCTCCAGTTGTCATGAATTTTGTCTTGCCCCTGGACTTTGATGACTCTGGAAGAGAGAGTGAGGCTGATTGTTTTGTGCAACTCTGCCTCACTGAAATACAATTCCGTGCACAAGTCAAGACATCACCCTGTGATGTCATTGGTGCTCTAAATATAAGGACGAACAGCAATGTGAGATTGACCTAGATGGTCTATAAGGACTTTTCTAGCTCTGAATCTTATGGTCTTTTTAATGTCAAGGATACCATGTGTAGATACTGTGGGTACCAAGGCCACTACATATTCAACTTGAACTTACTCAGGGTAAAGGATCAGGAAGTAATAGGGTTTAGGGAAAAGGAATAAGAATTGGATAGAAGATCATAGAAAGGCACCTGGAAATAGTTAGCTACACATCTAAATCTGAGACACATTAGCTTCTCTCCCAAAATGACCAACAAAAAAACCCTTTGAATACAAGTGTTTGGAAGTACATACAGGAAAAAACAAAACAACAACAACAACTTTGGAGGGTCTGGTTGTTATTTATATTAATGAGATTCTTATAGGAATGGAGGAACAGTGTCATAATATCACAAGTACCAATCAGGACGTTTGATTGGGAGACTTTAATATTTTTTTTTAGGTGATACTTTCAGGAAGCAAATAGAAAAGACCTTGTCTTTACCACGTAACCAACAAAAACTTGTTAATTAAATAGATAAATCCGAATATTCATTGTGGAAATAGACTTTCAGAGTGTAACTGGTACTGGCTGTCCTTAACCAATGCCACTTACTTAATGTTTCTCTACTTCCTTATGCGTCCAGATGGCAGAATGGAAACTCATTAAATCTGTGGGGCTCTGCAGCTTTCTGATTAGGCTTAATTTGTGGAAGAATTTGTGAATGTCAAAGCAGGCATCTGTCTATGGGGCCTGTTCAAATGGTACTAAACTGTGATTCCTCACCATATTTCCATAAGATGCCAGGGCTCACCAATGGACTGCAAGAGTTGAAGAAAATGGACATGATGAAAAGAATGATATTCAGAGAATAGGCTAGATAGGACCATGAGGGATTTCACCAAAGTTTACTACCTCAGATAAGAGGGAGAAGGCAAGCTCTGCTAGTTTTTAGTGTTTTTGATCAACTTGTTGACTAGTTGGCTAGTGGACAGAGGGTTGGTTTTTTAATTCAGAGTACCAGGATTTGAAGCTTGGTTTTATCATTGACTGTGTGTTTCTTAACAAATAACTTAACATCTGTGGGCCTCAGTTTCCTCATATGAAAAATGGTATTAGATGAAATGACTTTTAAAACTCTTTCCAGCTCTGAATATATGATCTTGAGTGTTGTTAAATGTCAACTAGCGTCTCAGCACTATGCTAGAGGCTATAGGATGGATAGTATAAGATGAGGCCTTTGTTTGCAAGGATATTTTTGCAGTTAAAAAAAAGAACGAGGGGCCAATTGGCAACTTACAGAGTGGTCATCTTGTCCAGCCCACATCCAAATGGATGTCATAACAGACTGGACTTTTGTTCATCCAGTCTTTGCTTGGAGCCTCTCAGTGAGGTCCAAACTGCCTCCCGAGGCAGGCCATTTCACTTTTGTCCAACAGATTGTTGTTTTGTCCTGACATCAGGCCTAAATTTGCTTCTTTGTCACTTTCACCCAAGACAAAAACACCATCCTGAAGTAGTCTAATTCTGTATTGGAATGAATAGAGTATTTATTCAGCTCTTGCTGTGTGCAAAGCTCTGTGCTAAGTGCTGAGGCTACACATAGAAAGGTAAGATATTTCCTCTTTGAAAACTCACAGTCTAATGGGGGAGACAACACATACGGAAGGTTTCAGCTACAAATCAGATGGAAAGGTGCCGAGGTCCTTGGGGTACAGCAGCAAAGCAGAGAGTAATGCTTTTTCTTTAAAGTCTTTTACAGCAATAAAATCATATCTGTTTCTGATGTTTAATTATTTATTTTACAGTGCCAAAGACTTTGAGGAGAAGAACTTTCCTTTCTGTGTTCGCAATAGATGTGGATGTAGCATCTGCCGAGCAGTTGCTGGGCTGCCTCTCTACAAGAGATGCTTCCCAGGATGATGGCTGTGGGTACTTGATTAGAAGTATTGCTAATTCAAAGGCTCTTGGGTTCAGTGTCCTAGGCTTTCTCCA
>JAQQSU010010780.1:0-12343 GCA_028627135.1 Pseudochirops cupreus | reverse complement strand
AGTCTTATGAGTTACAATTACCATTTTTTCCATGTAGGAATGTGAATAGTTCTACTTTTTCATAAGTTCCTTATGATTTCTTTTTCCTGTTTACCTTCTCATGCTTCTCTTGCTTCTTGTATTTGAAAGTCAAATTTTCTGTTCAGTTCTGGTTTTTTCATCAAGAATGCTTGAAAATCCTCTATTTCACTGAATGACCATATTTTCCCCTGTAGCATTATACTCAGTTTTGCTGAGTGGGTGATTCTTGGTATTAGTCCTAGCTCCTTCTACCTCCAGAATGTCATATTCCAAGCCCTTCAATCCCTTAATGTAGAAGCTGCTAGGTCTTGTGTTATCCTGATTGTGTTTCCATGAAATATTCAAATTCTTTCTTCCTGACTGCTTGCAGTATTTTCTCCTTGACCTGGGAGCTCTGGAATTTGACTATAATATTCCTAGGAGTTTTCTTTTTGGGATCTTTTTCAAGAGACGGTCAGTGAATTCTTTCAATTTCTATTTTGTCCTCTGGTTCTAGAATATCAGGGGAATTTTGCTTGATAATTTCTTGCAAGATGAAGTCTGGGCTCTTTTTTTGATCATGGCTTTCAGGCAGTCCAATAATTTTTAAATTATCTCTCCTAGATCTATTTTCCAGGTCAGTGGTTTTTCCAATGAGATATTTCACATTGCCTTCTATTTATTTTTTCATTTGTTTGGATCTGTTTTATAGTATCTTGACTTCTCATAAATTCATTAGCTTCCAATTGCTCCAGTCTTATTTTGAAGGAGTTATTCTCTTCAGTGAGTTTTTGAAAATCCTTTTCCATCTGGCAAATTCAGCTTTTTAAGGCATTCTTCTCCTCAATGGCTTTTTGAACCTCTTTTGCCATTTGAGTTCGTCTATTTTTTAAGATGTTATTTTCTTCAGTGTATTTTTGGGTCTCCTTTAGCAGGTTGTTGACTTGTTTTTCATGATTTTCTTGCATCATTCTCATTTCTCTTCCCAATTTTTCTTCCACTTCTCTTACTTGATTTTCAAAATCCTTTTTGAGCTCTTCCACAGCCTGTAACCAGTTCATATTTTTCTTGGATGCTTTTGATGCAGGAATTTCGACTTTGCTGTCTTCTTCCCACTCCACGCCTTGATCCTTTTTGTCCCCAAAAAAGGAATCTATGGTTTGATTACATTTCCTTGGATTGCTCATCTTGCTAGTCAATTAATTGACTTTTGAGCTCTTTGCCACAGTAGAACTCTGATTCTAGAATGGAGAGAGCTGTGTCCCAAATTGCTGGGGGTTTTGCAGCTGCTGGAGCTATTAGTTGGGTACCCTCTCTGCAGTCCCCCACATGCTCTGGCTCACTGGTCACATACCCCAGGACTACCACCCAAGACTGCAATCCAGATCCTAGCAGGTTAAAGCAAGAGTGAATGCCCTCTAAATGGTCACTTGGTCCACCTGCAATATGCAAGTGAGGAACTCCTGAGACAGCCAGGCAATGCTGGCTGCATAGCCGCCATGCCTCTGCCGCTTCTCGCCCTGGGTGCAGGGGCCAGACCATGCTCTCAGTCCCCCTATTCCCACAAAGTTCTACACTGACCTTTTACTTTCTTTTTTGGCATTTAGGGTTGATAATTCTGGTAACAGCCACAGCTGCTGGTGATTCTCTCTCCTGAAGTCTGCTTCAGCCGGCCACTGGTCCCACTCCCCTGGGGCCAGGAACCACGCAGCTCACATGCAGCTGCACTCAGCTCCCAGCCTGGTGTGACAGGTCCTTCCTGTTGGCCTGCTGGGCTCTTTTCAGCAGAAGTTTTGTTTCTCTTTGTCTCTTTTTGGGTTCTGTAGCTCTACTGTTTGTTTAGAGTCATTTTTTTTACATGTATTGGAAGTGATTGGAGAAGAGCTCACACCAAGTTCTACTCTGCCACCTTGGCTCCTGACTCCATGACTTTTCAATAACTGTCCCCATGTCTGAAATGTTCTCCCGTCTGGCTCCTCTGACTTTAAGACAATTCAAATTCTACCTTTTGTAGAAGGTCTTTCTCATCCCCTCTTTAGCCCCTCACTGTTAGTGCCTTCCCTCTGAGATTACCTTCCATTTGCATTGTGTATGTATCTTGTATGTACAGGTATTTGCATGTGGTCTTCCTTATTAAACTGTAAGCTCTCTGAGGACAGGAGCCATATGTGTGGGGTTTTGTTGCCATTATTAGTGGTGGTTTGTTTGTTTTGGCTTCCTTTGTACCCCTGGCACTTAACACAAAAACCCAACACATAATAAGTGTTTAATAATTATTAGGTGACTGATTTGCTGAATTTGATTGGATGATCCTTGGATAATAGACACATGTAAAGAACACTACCAGACTTTATATAAATCCATTCCCCTGGAATAGAACCTGCCAAACTGTAACTCCAATGGTTTTTGGAAAGTAAGAGTCACCTCCAAACCACAGATTTCATTAGATGATAAAAATGTACACATCTTTTCATATCATCCAAAGTAGGTAACATGGTGATGTGGAATGGGTACCGGTACCAGAGTCAGAAGACCCGGGTTCAAATTCGACCTCGGGTGCTGACTACAGGTATGACTACCACTCAACTTCTCTGGACATCAATTTCCTCATCTGTAAAATGGGATTGAACTATATGATCCCATCCAGCTGTAGGTCTACCATGCTATGTAAGGAGCTCACTGTGCTACGGGAATTGCAATTCCTTATTGTTAGTCATTATACATTTCTATTTACTAACTACCCATATGAAATGTGGCAAACTGTTTTGTAAAGTTTAGTAGAAGATAGACCTGTTTGTATAGAGCCTTGTACAATGTCTCATTCTTGCTTAATAGATGCTATTCAGTGTTGATGAAGCAATGACCCTAATAGATGTTGCTGTAAAAATATAAAAAGTTAATAAATGGGGGATTGTATGACAGACTAAGCATTTCTACACTATTAGCCACAGACAAGGATTTATGAAAGAGGTATTGATCTACAAAGACTATTAATATGGAAAACTTTTCCCCCATAATTCCATAGTTCTGCTTCTCACATTAGAATCGGCTTTACCTCATACTGAGCACAAGGGGGTGCTAGTGGTGAATAACTGAATGAAACTAATCTACCATATTATTCTGCTTATAGTCAGAAAAATGTCTGGTCTTTTGACATCTAACCTAACAGTATCTGGTGACGATAAAAAGGATAATGATGATGATGACATCCTACGTGTGGTAGGGGTGATTGGCACAGGTGGGATAAGTGGGATTTGAACTCAGCCCTTTGCCTAACAATGCAATGCTCTGTCCAGTACAACAGTGACACTTTCCCAGGATCAAAGAACTAACTGGTGGCAGGAGTAGGAAAAGTCATGTAGGGTTACATATTCCCAAGTCAGCATTCTTTCTTCTTTACCTAAATCTTTATAAACTACAAGTTTGTGTGGAAATCAACTGGAGTCCCACAGAAACACACAAACATATTTAAGGAGATTTTTTTTCTTTTTCCCTCTTTCATAGCAAAAACCTCACAACTACCATCATATGTAGAAGTTAGCAAATGCCACCTTGGCTCTTTTCCAGTTCAGCGACCTCAGGCAAGTTATTGTCTTTGTTTTTAGGCTTGTAGTTTAGCACTTTAAAAAAATTCAGACTTATAGTTTCATTAGCATAGGGAACTCCCCACAAGGAAAGAATCTGCTTCATAATTTGCAGTCTCTGGGGCATTAAGGTTAAGTGGATTGCCCAGGGCTACAAAGCCAATAAGTGCCAAAAGTGGGGCCTGAATTCAGGTCTTCTGGATTCAGAAGCATGTCAAGGAAGCTTTTTTCCCCCCGGCAAATAGTAGGTACTTGCTGAATTGAGTTGAATATAAGTTTTCAATACTTTGTCTTTGATACTTTTCTCATTTAATCCTAACAATCACAGTGTAATGTCTTCCCTAATGTGACTCAATGAGTCAGAGGATCCAAAGGTTTAGACCTGGACAGGGACCTTGGAGATTCCGACCACGCCCCAGCCCTTATCTTACAGAAAAAGAAAATGAAGCTTAGAGAGAAGAAGGGACTTGGCTTATGCCAGATAAGTAGATAAATAAACAAACAACAAATGAATAATAAGGGTAATAAAGGATGAGGAATTAAGATCTTAATTTACCTCCTCTAAGTCAGGGCTGTTCCCACTCTACCTTGTAACATCTGCAGGTAGAAATTACAAGGATAGTACGGCTCCAAGTGGTTCAGTGATTTGCCACAAGGTCGCAAACAAAATTAAATGGAAAAACTGGCATTCAAACATGTTTTCAACCTCCTACAGCCCAATTCTTCTGCCACTACAGCAACACTGACTCTTGGTGTTGATACGTGTGGCATTTTTACTGACAACTCATTGTACCAAATAAATTAGTCTAATGATGCTGGCAGCTTATGGTAATTCCAGGGGCACTTTTCCAAAAAGTAAACCATGGCAATGTAATAACTGTCTTTAACTTAAAAAAAAAATCTTTTACAAATCCGCATCACCCTTGCCATGGAGGCAATGGTCTCATCTTCAAACTTATACATACTTAAGTTGTCCATTAGCCCTTGACAATGAAGTTCAAATGATAACCTTCCTAGTTAACAATTTTAAAGAATGTATTCTTTATTTCTTTAAAATACACATCTAACATATTACTTTTTACAAGTGCTTAATTAGTATGTAGCTCTTTGAAACATTTTATTTCACATGCCAACTTCATTGTCAACAAGGTTTTCAGAAGTCTACTTGATTAATTTCCTTTCATTCAACTGAATGTGACCTAGAGTTGGTACTAGTTATGCCATGCTTGAGCATAATCAGGGCACTTGTATAACCATTTATGAAGCAGACTTCAGCATCCCTTGGGACTTCACAGAAATTGGGCCACTATCTAGAATTATAATATTGGCACGTATATTGATACTAACTTGAAGGCCAGAGATTTAAAATTATACCACACTGGAGGCAATAGGAAGCCACTAAGGTTGATTAAATCAGTGAGTCATACAGCTATGTCTTTTCTTAAGGAAAATTACTTCGGTGTAGGATAGACAGGATTGGAGAGAGATTTGGAGCAAAGAAACCAAATTAGGTGGCTATTGCAAAAATTCAAGTGAGAAGTGATGAGGATGTGAACTAAAGTGGTAGCTGTGTCAGTGGAGGGAAGAATAAGATTGAAGAGATGTTGTAAAGATAAAAAAACATCCAGATTTGGCAACTTATTGGATATGTGTGAGAGAGTAAGGAATCCAGAATAATGCCAAGGTTATAAAACTGAGAAAGTGAAAAGCATTCCTATAGAAATAGGGAAATGTGGAAGAAGGAAAGGTTTGGGCAGAAAGGTAATGAGTTCAATTTTGTTTTTTTTTTAATTGATTTATTTATTCACTCTTAGTTCACAAGTTTCAGTTCCACAGTCGCCCAAGTTTCAAATTTTCTCCCCTCTCTTCCCCCCCCCCCCATCATGGCAGCATACAATCAAGTATAGGATCTGCAAAAACTTTCACATTGTACATTAATCTGGTTGTGTAGAAGGATTGTAACCAACGGAGTGAACAGTGGGAAAAAAGAAACAAAACCAAACATGGAAAAGAACAATAGCATGTAGATTGCTTCAGTCTCCATTTAAACTCTGGTCTTTCTAGATCTTTCTCTGAATGTAGGTATCTCCTTCCATCCTGAGACTTGTAGAGTTGTCTTATAATTGTGTGTTGCTGAGAAGAGTCCAGTTTTTCAAAGCTGGTCGTCACACATAAGATGTGTTTGTGATTGTGTACAAATTTTTCCTGGTTCTGCTCTTCTCACTTAGCATCAGTTTGTATAAGCCTCTCCAGGTGAATATGAAGACTGTCTCCTCCCCATTTCTTATAGCACAATAGTATTCCATTACATTCATATTCCACAACTTGTTTAGCCATTCCCCAATTGATGGGCATCCTCTTAATTTCCAGGTTTTTTTGCCACCACAAAGACAGCTACAATAAATATTTTTGCACATATGGGTACGAGTTCAATTTTAGATATGTTGAATATAAGAAATCTCTAGGAAATCCATTTTGAAATATCCAATAGACAACTGAAAGACCAAAATTCAGGTGAGAGACTGCATAGAAGTGATACCGCAGACTCTTGGAAAACAACTATATTAAGGGGTTATAATATAGATGATGAATGGGCAAAATAGACTGAGAAATCAGACAGATAGGAGCAGAAAACAGCATCATGAAAACCCCGAGAGAAGACAGACAGGAGAAGAAGGTGTTCAGTAGTGCAGCAGATTGGTCAAGAAGGCTGAGGACTGAGAGAAGACTATGAGATTTTGCAATTAACAGATCACTGATAAATTTGTAGAAAGTAATAAGGTTAGAAACCAGGACACAAAGGTTGAAGAGTAAGTTATCTTAGAGTAAGTATAGGCGGTGAGGGAAGATAGCTTAAAAATCAAAGATCACAATTAATGAGTGACCTTGCTCCTTACTACTGAGAGTGACTTCATTTTGATGCTCTAAATTAACCATTTGTGTTTGAAAGATCTCCCACACAGTCCTACTCTGGTACTCCATCATGACATGGAGGTGATCTTGGAATGTCGAAGGCTGTGCCAATGGATTATAAGGTCCAGCAGGTTCTATCATGCTAGAAACACTTCAGAGTACAACTGTTCCCTGCAACTATTATCTACCCTTCTACCTTTGTAGGGCAAACATGGTAAGAAGAGAACTATTTAATAGTATCCTTAGTACTAATTCAGTAATATCAATAAGGAGGCAAATGATGGTCACTACAGTCAGCCTTGGAATCAGGAAGATGGGGGTTCAAGTCCTGTCTCTGACACATATTAACTGTGGTAGTGTAGGCAAGTCTTTTAATCTCTATAGATTCATTACTCATTCTACTATGCTATGGCTAGCATATGTTTTTTCCCTTTTACAGAATGGGAAGTTGAATTGTAATCAGGTTAAGTGACTTATTTGGAGTGTCCAACATAGGGAAGAGCATTGAATGAAGCCTCTTCCATTAAGAAAAGGCAGCTAGTTGGTGCAAATGAGAGAGCACTAGCTTTGAGTCAGGAAGAGCTGGTTTGGATACTTACTAGCTAAATGACCCTGGGTAAATCACCTAACCTTTTCGTGCCTTGGTTTCCCCATCTGCAAAAGGGGGCTAATAAAAGGGTTGTTGTGAAGGCCCAAAGTGATCCCATCTGTAGAGTGCTGTGTGGAACCTTAGAGTGTTATGAAACGCTATCATTATCATAATTAACCTTTCGGTGCTCTAGACAATTCTTTACTACTATAAGTTACAGACCAGTTTGTCTGAGTCAGTGGAGAGAGCCTATACATGAGGAGTTTCTTATACTGATGAAATCACAGGTCCAGACCAGAAAAATTTAAAGGAGGAAAAAAAAATGTCTTCACACAGCCAAAGACCATCTCAGAATGGATTAACTTGGAATAGCAAACAGAAAACCAATTCACTGCAGTGATTAAAGCTTCTTTCCCAAATCCACATGCTTAAAATCTTTAAATAATTTAAAACTGTAACCTAAGGAACTCAAATAACTTTTACATATTTCAGTTCTATTTTCATCATCAAAAATCATTTTTTTTGGTGCAGTGCCTGCTGCCCATGAAGGTGGTAATGATGGTGTAAGGTCGTCTAGTACTCAGGGAATTTTCTCTTGCTTGGCTGTACCATGTCGCACTCTTGATGTTCAGTCCAAAGTGGAATTATTGTGCCTCGGTTGAAAAGGAGAGCCCTTCAGTGGAAATGGGTCGTGATCCTTTTACCTAGCACTTTTCTGGCTAGGGGAAAGAATACCAGGGGGAAAGAAATGGGTAGTATGAGGCGATGCAAAATCTACTCTCATCCTTTCAACATAGAGAGGACAGTCTGGGGACTGTGATTTTATTTTGTTTTCACGGTGTCTCTGGAAGCAAGTGATAATGACAACAGTAAGTGATGTTTACACAGCCTTTTATATTTTACAAGGTGCTTTCCATATGGAATCCCACTTAAGGCCCCAACCATTCAAAGTCAAGGAAACTAGAGCCAGGTGGTCAAGTCCACCATTTGTAAATGATGAGGATAGGACTTTAGCCCAGGTGTTCTGACTCTACATCCACTGTTCTTTCCATTATGTCATCACTATTATTTTCAATCCCATTTAACAGAAGAAGAAACTGAGATGTGGTCAGATCAAATGATTTATTCAAAGTTGTGTGACTAATGGAAGAGTGCTGAATGAAACCTAAATGCCTTCTCTCTCAGCAGTGAAATGTACTACCCACAAAATTCTTTTGTGTTTTATAGCAAGATTTTTAATGTGTTAAATGACCGGTTAATATTTAGAACTCAGATAAATAACTTGTTTAAATATGAAAAATTTTATGATGCATTTGGGAAGTCCCAAAATGTTGGCTAATGGGCCTCATTCATCCATTTCACAAGGATTTATTAGGTGTCTGTCATATGCCACCATGCACAGGGAATACAAAGGCAGAGACAAACAGAGCTTGCATTCTGCTGGGGCAGGAGGGATAACAGGAACACAGCTAAGGAATACAAAATCATTTCCAGAGGAAAAGGGCACAAGAAACTGAGGGCATTAGTCTACACCAAAGAAGACTTATCTTGGAGTTCACCTTTAAAGAAACTAAGGGTTTCTAAGAGATGGAGGTGAAGAGGGAGGGTGTTCAGGTATGGAGGACTACCTATGGAAAGTCAAGTCTCAAGTGCCTGACCAAAAAAGGGGATGTTCTAGTGAGTTTAAATCAGAATCTGTAGATAATCCAGCTGCATGGGGCCTCAGTCCCTACTTCCTAAATTTCCCTAGAGGGAAGACAATAGGTACCATGAGATCCTACCAAGGGACTGAGGTTGTTCAGCAGGAATGGTGTCCCTTACACCAACACCAGGGTGTGCTGAATTTATAAGAAGAGTCTCCCATCCCGAGAGGGATTTCTGTACTGCATGAACGCGACCCAAACTAACTGCAGGGTAAGCTGCTGGGTGAAAGCAAATGATTTGATAACTGTACAAATACCTATGGGTTGTCCATAACAATTTAGCACCAGACAGCGATAATATCATAAGGGTATGATAAAATGAAATTAGAATAAGAAATTAATCAACAAACATTAAATGAAACAAAGAAAAAAGCAAAAACAATCTCTGCCCTCAAGGAGTTTATGTTCCAAATGTGAGAGATAATATTTACATAAACAGGTATATATAAAAGAAATACAGGTATGTATATAAAAGGTATAAAGTATATGGAAGGCAACCCAATGGGTAACTAACTTAATGGATAGATCATTAGTGGAAATTATTAAAGAAAATATTGGAAAGGACTATTTTATACCAAAAGTAATAAGTTTTAGAGCTCATTACAAGCTCAAAATAATAAATGTATTCAAGAATTTAGACACTTAGTGGATGCCAGAGCCATGTTGTTGTTTCAATCATGTCTGAATCTTTGTTGACTCCATTTGGGATTTTCTTGGCAAAGATACTAGAGTGCCATTTCCTTCTCCAATTCATTTTACAGATGAGGAGTAAGGGTTAAGTGACTTGCCTAGGGTCACACAGCTAGTCTGAGGCCAGATTTGAATTCAAGAAGAGTTTTCCTGACTCCAAACCCAGCATTCTATCCACTGCGCCACCTGGCTGCTCCGTAGTGAGGATTTTAAGGAAGTCCACAACTATTTGGAGCTTATCTCCAATCTCTGCAGGTTGATCTCATGGAGAACAACCCTGCCTCTCACAGAGCATCCTTTGATGACACCATTCAAACCGAATGTGTACTAGGATTTTCACCGAGCATGAAAATTCTTGTTTTCATATTTTTCATATTTTCAGATGAATAAGCCATTTGTATTGTATTTTCTCCCTAAGATAGTCCTTTTCACCAAGTTACCTTGCAACAAACTATTCTTCTAGCTGTATGCATTTGCAGTTTGATAATTTGATTTCCTTCCCTTTGTCCCGCTAAACCTATCTCTTCTCCCAATTCTCTTATTGCCCTTGCTGGCACCCCCATTCTTCCAGTCATCCAGGTTCTTAGCCAACAAGTTATCCTCAACATTTCACTTTTAACTTTCATGCCCACCCCCACAGCCCACCAGTTTTGTCCTTTCTCTTTCTCGAATATCTTTGGCATCTGTCCCCTTCTCTCTCCTCAAACCACAACCACTCTGGTCTAGGTGTTCATCACTCCCTTATCCAAATTATTACAATAGCCTCCTTATTGGTCTCTGTGCACTTGGTCTCTCCTCTCCACCTTGTGCTCCACACAGCTGGTAAACTGATATTCCTGAAGCTTAGGTCTGACTTGTCCTCTCCTGCTCAAGAAGCTTCAGGGGCTCTCCATTACCTCTGGGTTAAAACAAACCACTTGGATTAGCAAAGCCCTGCAGAATCTGGCTCCAACTTAACTTTAGAGGTTGATTAGGCATTACTCCTCACCCCTCCCACTCCCACCCCTTACACACACACTCTGCATTTCAATCAAACCTGCCCAGTTGCTATTCTCCATACTCCACATTCCATCTCTCAGCTCCATGTCTTTGCATTTGAAGGTTGTCCCCCATGCCTGGAATGTTCTCTCTCTCACCTCTTGTTTCTTGAAAACTTAAGCATCATCTCCTTCAAGGGGTTTTTCCTTATTGCCATTTCTTTTAGTTCCACATTCACAGCACAAGGTATTCTTTTTTGCATACATCCTGTATTTACTTGTCTGTGAATATGATGCATTCCCCTATGAGAATGTAAGCTTCCTGATACCCCAGAAGTTACCAAACTATATACATCCTTTGACCCAACCATACCACTATAGCTATACTCCCAAAGAAAAGATGAGGAAAATGATCTATATGTACACACATATTTGCAGTAGCTCTAAAGGGGTACATGGGGAATGACAAAACAAATTATGATATACGAATGTTATGGAATATTACCAAGTCATAAGAAATGATGAAATGTGTGGTTTCAGAGGAAATTGAGGAGACCTCTACATGCTGATACAGAGTGAGGTGAGCAGAACTAGGGGAATAATTTTTATAATGATAAAAAATATTATGGAGAAAGACAACTTTGAAACACTTTAAAACTCTGGTCGATGCATTGATTAAGCATAGATCCAAAAGAAGGGAGATGAAACATTCCACCCACACCCTTACAGAGAGATAATGAATTTAAAATGCAGAAAGACATACATTTTCAGACATGGCTAATATAGGAATTGTTTTGCCATAATATATAGCTATGGATCAAGGGATTTGTTTTCTTTTTAATTTACTTAATTGGGGGGAAGGGTAATAAGAGGGGTAAATTAATTTAAAAAAATAGTGACTTGAAAAAATTTTGATATAAGCTCTGAGAAAGGAAGAACGGTCTCATTTTTCTATGTGTATCTCTAGAGCTTGGCACAGTGTTAAGCACACTTTTTTAACCACAAAAAAGTATAATTTTTATTGCTGGAATCTCCTATTTCAGTCTCCTCAGTGCTAGGCAGGTTACCAACAAGGCTATCACAATTAGTATCCCAGATTTGGTAAGCCAGAGTGTTCTTCTATCCAGGACTGAATCTGACTGAGAAGAGCTCTCAGCAACTTGAAGGAAAAACGCAGGCCCCTTGGAATAGTCTCTTTTTTTGTTATGGATTTATAGCTGAAAGTTACCAGGTTTGGGGATTTCAAGAGGTCTAGTGGATAAAGCATCAAATTCGGAGTCAGGAAGACAAGTTCAAATCCCATCTCGGACATTTACTAGCTGTGTGACCCTGGGCAAGACCCCTAAACTCTTTGGGCTCCAATTTCTTCATCTGTAAGATGAGGGTATTGGACAAGATAACCTCTAAGGTTCCTTCTGGTTCTCAGTCTCTATGATCCTCTGAATACAGACAAAAACTCACTCTAGGCTGATCTCCTAAAGCAGCAGTTCTCAACCTGTGGGTCGCAACTCCTTTGGGTGTTGAACAACCCTTTCACAGGGGTCACAAGGGTTGCCTAAGACCATTGGAAAACACATATTTCCGATGGTCTTAGGAATCTGCTCCTCTACCTGTCTCCAGGCGGGTCCACCCACATGCAGATACACCCATATACAAGTATTAAAAGGTCGCTGCAGGGGCGGAGCCAAGATGGCGGCAAAGCAGCAACAACATATCGCAGCTCTCACATAGCCACCCCCAAATACCCATAAAATAGGACTCTAAACCAATCCTAGAACTCCAAAACGCACACAAAGATACTTCCCACTAAAGTCAGCTTGGCTACAAGGAACCATATCAGCACTGCCAACTGAAACCAGCCTGGCCTGAAGCCGCGTCTGTGCCCCG
>JAQQSU010001078.1:0-15300 GCA_028627135.1 Pseudochirops cupreus | reverse complement strand
GAACAGAGTATACTTTCAAATATCCAAGGGTCCTCAGAGTCACGTAGCCACTTTAGCAAAGGGCCTAGGGGCAGGGAAGATCTTCACATTCCCATAACAGCTGGTTATTGAAAAGCGTCTTTATTTTCCATTAGCTCTATTAGGAGTTCTACTTAGTGTTGTTTTTCAACCTGTCCATAAGAAATGAGGAGCAGACAGCCTTCATAATAACCTGGAGAGACTTACATAAATTCATGCTGAGTGCGGAGAGCAGAACCGGGAGAACTTTGTACACAATTAAAGACACATCGTATGTGTGATGACTAATTTTGATAAAGTGGGCTCCTTTCAGCAATACAAGGTTAGAAGACAACTACAGAAGACTCATGATGGAAAAGATATCCACATCCAGAGGAAGAATTACAGAGTCTGAATGCAGATTGAAGCGAACTACTTCTTTCTTTTGTGTTTTATTTTGTCCCTTCTTTCTCATTGTTCACTCTATTGGTTATAATCCTTCTTTACAACTTTACTAATGTTTAATATGAAGGTATTTGTAGAACCTATATTTGATTGCATGCCACAATGGGACGGAAGGGAAAGGAGAAGGAGAGAGAGGAGGAGAAAATTTGAAACTCAAGGGACTGTGGAACTGAATGTTGTAAACTAAAAGCAAATAAATACATTTAAATTATTTGCAGATCCCGTACATGATTGCACGCCACCATGGCGGGGGGGGGGGGGGGAGGGAAGAGAGGGGAGAAAATCTGAAACTCAAGTGATTGTGGAACTGAATCTTGTAAACTAAAAGTAAATAAACAAGTCATTCAAAAAAAATAAATTTAAATTAAAAAAAGAATAAATATGGACAAACTCCAAAAAAAAAAAAGCTTACTTTTAAAGTTTTGTGAGTCATGTGCTTACAGGGAACACATGAATAACACCCTGGAAGGAATCATTTAGTGAACTGCCCAATACTTTGGAGGATGGAAGGAAACAAGCATTTATGACACACCTCTATGTGGCAGGCACTGTGCTAAGCATTTTACAAATATGTTGCATCTGATCCTCAGAATGGTCCTGGGAAATAGATGCTAGTTTTACTTCTATTTTACAGGCGAGGAAACTGAGGCAGACAGTGGTCAAGTGACTTGCCCAGGATTATATAGTCTTTAAAAAGTAATTGTTCCACAAAAACAAAGAACATTTTATGAAATTTATCAAAGATTACTGCTAGCTTAGTACTTAACAAGTGGTTCTTTTGGAGCTTGAAAACCTAAAGCAATAAAGAAAAGAAAAAGGCAAAGAAAACTCAGCTTCCTGTCTTGAAAAAAAAAACAGCTGCCTAGTTTCCTAGACCATATAGACCTCTCCCTAAGGGATTTAGGGACGTGGGCTCTATCAGTTCATTCCCTCATGCTCAGGAAAGACATCGAACTGTCTTGGGTAAAAAATCTTCCATGATTCTCCAAGTCCAAAAACCCATCCAACCGGGGTTTGGGCAAAATTTCTAGGTGTCCCTTTCTACATAAGTCATGCTAAAACCTTTCTAAGGGTTCCTATATCATAGGCAATCTATTTAGTGGTCTAAGCAAATTTCCATCTCTACAACAGCACAGAGCACTTTTTTTTTAAACTGCAGAGATCCCTTAAATGCATAAAGAATACCACTGGAGCTCTGGATAAAATCCCTAGGTGTCTTTTCCCACAAGGGGTACACCAAAATCTCTAGGTCTCTGAGAACCCCAGACTTCTCCATTGGTCCCTGACATTGCAGAAGCAATTCAAATGGGATTCTAAACTCTGAAAAATAGGACAAGAAGGATTAATTTGGAGGAAAGGATCCAGTATGCCTTAAATAAGTTCATCCCTCCCAAGTGGGAAATAAAATGGTCTTGATTTACTAGGGATTTCTGGATCAGCAAGCAAACTTTATCCTGTGGTTCTTCCACTTGCTTCCTCAGTACTATATATGGATTGGTGGGCTGGTAGATATTTAACAACTAGATCTGGGATTGGGGGGGGGGGGAGGATGTATACATAACACACGTTTAATCTGCATTCTCCAGGGCTGGTACTCTATTCAGCCACCTAGCCCCCCTGATTCTGTGATATTCTTAAAGGCAGGAATGAAGGAGCAAAAGGGAGAGGGTGAGGTGGGGAGGAAGCATATTATGTTGACAGTGTTGTGTAGGGGAAAGAACACTGAACCAGGGGTCAGAAGACATGAATTCCAATCTTAGCTTTACCTTTCAGCAAATCACTTTAATGTCCAAATCTTACTTTCTTCAACTGCAAAATGAGGATCGTAATACCTGCCTTCCTTACTTCTGCTGTTCAGTCATGTCTGATGTCTGACTCTTCATGACCCAATTTGGGATTTTCACGGCGAAGATACTGGAGTGGTTTGCCATTTCTTTGTCCAGCTCATTTTTACAGATGAGTAAAAGGAAGCAAACACTGACTTGCCCTGGGTCACAAAGTCAGTAAGTATATGAAGTCAGATTTGAACTTATCATGATGAGTCTTCTTGATTCCAAGCCCAGTGCTCTATTCCCTTTGCCACCCAGCTGCCCCTTCCTTACTTCACAGAGTTGTGAAGATCAAATGAGATAATATATGTATAAGCACCTAGTAAAATCTAAAGAATTAGAGAAACGTCAAATTAGAGAATGCAGACAGTCTTGTTGACATTACAAAATGATAGAAGAAAGTGCATGATGATGCTGTTGGTCACTAGGAGTACTGTTGTGAACCATGGGAACTGTATGAGTAGATAAATCAGTTTCTGTGTGCAAGTATGAAATGCTTTTCACCTAGCAATCTGTTACTCTATCACCCTTCAACTGTGATTTTTTTTTTCAGATCCAAATATAGTTTCAGTGATGGATTAAGAAATTCATATACTTCAAGAGAAATTTCTTTCAGTGGCTGCTGATGACTAGCTGAGGAGATAAAAATTAGAGGAGACATCGCTTTCAAATAAGAATGTCCTTGCTCTCAGCAGTGTTGTTAAGGTCATACCTTTGAATGTTCCAGAAGTCTCAGAGTTAAGGGAAAAAATCAGGGAAAGGAAAATCATCTTATGATTATAGAACTGATCAGAGAAAGCTAGAAAGAATTCCTTCAGGGGAATAGAAAAATGACAAAATTACCTCAAGTGTAGTAATATGGGTGCATCATTCAGGGCAAAGAAATTAAATTGCAACAAGAATTTTATTGGTTATAGCTCTATCCTAAGGATTTAAATGAACCATCGCTTTTGCAGGATGTTCTTAGATTCTTAGGAATTATGACAATCTCCCTTTGTTTTTCTTTCCCATTGAGTTCACCTAGTGCTGTTATTTTTATCCGTGTCAACATGAACTCTAGTTGACTGTTTAAAAATGCTGTTATTATGCGGCTTACTTAAGGTGACACCAGTGACCATGCATGTCTTTTATTTAAAGACAGTCAATAACATTATCCCATGACACTTGAACTGCTACAGTCATCTTTTGTGGAATCCTGGTATTTTAGAATTGAAAGGACCTTAGTGACCATCTACTTTGACCCACATTATAACATACCCAACATGGGTCAGACAGCCTCAGCTTGGAGAATTCTGGTAATGAAGAACTCATTGCCACCGAAGGCAGCCTATTCCATTTTTTTCATAGCTATGATCAGTATAAGGTTTTTCATTAAATCAAGTCTAAATTTTCCTTTTTGGAATTTCCACCATTTTCCCTTGTGTGACTTCAAAATCCTAGTCCATGACAAAAGGACACTAAGGCAGAACTTCAAGCCATTTCAATTTATTAAGGAAACTGGTGGTCCCTAAGAAATTGGATCCAAGACTGTCATCAGCAGTCAAGGAATACTTCTGCTTGAGGGTTGAGCATATATAAATAGTACTGCTAGTGACCAACGGCATCATCATGTACTTTCTTCTACCATTTTGTAATGTCAACAGGACTGTCACTGTCTGCATTTGACATTTCTCTAATTCTTTAGATTTTACTAAGTGCTTATACATATATTATCTCATTTGGTCTCAACAACTAGCAAATGAGAGAACACTAAAAATAGAACGAGGTGGTATGATTCTTCAACTGGTCAATTCCAAAGGGGGGCAGTCCACATGATTGATCAAGGGAAGGAAGTGGGACTCCATGTTTGGCTAAAAGAAGGAACTTCCATATTTGACCAAAAGAAGGAATTCCTATATTTCATCAAAGGAGATATCCCCAAAAGACTTCTGTTTAGTCAGTAAATAGGCAACAGGATTCTGGAACTTTCCACAAGCACAAAACAAAAATCAGGACCAAAGGAACATAGCAAATGGGAAAATTGTAGTTTTCTGGCACACAGAAGCCCTCAGAACATATTTACAGGGTGGGGATGGGGGGGGGGTGGATAGTACAGCAAGCCTCTCTATTGATAATATAGATTAATATGGGTCTAAATAATAAATCACAAATCTATATGGTATAAATCTGTCTTACAAATAATTTGAAAGTGATATAATCATCAGTACATAATGGGTTAGTTAATTCCAACCTACATAATTTCTATCTTAATTAAACTAATTCTATTTTAATTATCTTACTTATAGATAATCACAGATACCCATAAGTCACAATGAAATGAGTAAATACTGATCAAATTAAGTAGGGGAATAAAAATTATCCTCACAATTGTTCTGCTCTAGGGTCAAATAGTACAAAACTAATCATTTTTCCACATAATGGTATTTTAGATACTTCAATCCAATGCAATCCAAAAGATACTTACTAAACACCTACTTCTCTGAGTTACTGATGTGGAATAATTTCTGGTTAGCTATTTGTATATGGATGAACAATTGAATTGGCAGAACAAAGATAAAAATCATTGGCAAAGTAGAAGGAATAAAAACTGAGAATATATAGATAGCAAGCAATTGAAGCAAACTTGCCCCTTAAAAATGACAAGAGGCTGAAATAATGAAAGTGACCCCACAACATTTCCCACCATGAAAACAAGTAAAAGATCCTAGAAAGTGCCTTAGTCAGTAAACATCTTATTTTGCCAAGTGGAAAGATATGACAGACAGACAAAGGCAACATCCCTTTAGAGAATAAACTCAGATCTTAAGTGGATGATAACGGATAATTATAAACAGAAATATATATATATATGTGTGTGTGTGTGTGTGTGTGTGTGTGTGTGTGTGTGTGTGTGTGTATGTATGTATATACATATATATGTATATGTATATATATATGTACATATAAAACAGGGAGATGCAATGCAGAAAAAAAATAGCAACCCTGTGTGGAGCTTGGTGAAGGACTCAGATAAGCAAAGTAGGGTATTTAAAGATGAAAGTAAAAAGATGAAAAATTAGAAAGGCCCATAGGCACTTTTATAGCCACTTCTTTTCACCACCAATAAAAATGAAACCTTCCCATTTGGTCTCTAACAACACAATCTTTGAATTGCCACATCAGGATGTAGGAATTCACTAAAGAAAACAAAATATGGGAGGAGAAGCTGGACCACACCAGATATACAAAGGCCACACAATTTTGAGAGTGTTGGGGGTCTTAAGGGAGCTGAAAGAGGGGAGGATATGGAAGACTTGGGGGAAAAAAATCTTATACCCTATTATTATTATTTTCAAAACAGGCATCTGAGAGAATAGCAACACCTACTGACCTATATGCCTATTTTCTCATTTCTTTTTTTTTTCTTTTCAGTCAGAGTATCAGGATTTATTGCAAAGCCAATAGGAGCAGGCAAGAATCTGCAACTTAATGAGGGTAGGACTGGTACTTTCTTTTTTTTTAACAAGGCACAAAACACTTTAATTGGACTTGACATGCTACACAAAATTTGAAACTAAATTTGCAAGAAAATTTGTGAAAAATGAATTTTAAACACAGTTTTAGTGAGTATACATTTAGGTGTGAATTTTTTATTGAAGTAAATAACAGCATAAAGAATACAAGTAGCCAAAATGATTTTGTAAAACCAAATTAGGTCAAAGATCTAAATTTAAAAAAACAGTTGTGTATCAATTTACCTTTTTCTAGCAATTTAAGTTGGTAACATACAAATAGTTACTCTGATACAAGATATTAAAGACACACTCAATTTTAATCAACTACCTTTCAAAAGACACCAAGACTAAACACTACTGGAAACATATTGCATACACTACAGCCAAATAGACTTGAGCCAAATTTTCCCAAACATGAATGCAAACTCATTAACTATTTTTTTTTCAGTATCTAAGAATGCCTTTATTGAAGAAAAAAAATTAAAATAAAAATAAAATCAGTTCGCCAGAAGCAGTTAGAAGTGTGGCTTTGTTCACATCCAAGTGGATTGTTAAAATATACACATAAAGGGAAATCTTGCCTGATGTCACAAATTATAGCGGCGCCCGTTCAGATTTAGGGCCAATCAGTTTCTGATCAACCTATCAGTCTCCAATTTTACAGAAGCCCTACTGTTCTACTTCCACTGTTGCCCAAAAGAATCCTGATAAAACTCCTGTTTTTCAGATTTGTAACCATAGTTACCAGAATGCTCACCACTTTGGAGCAGGTGCTGAGCAATGGCTTGGGAGCCGCTGTTCTGATTACTGGTCTGGCGCTGTTTGGAATCTGGCTGATTGTACCCAGCAGTTTTGCGCTTTCTTCCTACATTTCCACCGCGGCCACCCCTCGCACCACGTGCCCCGCGGCCTCTTTGTTGTCTGGCACCTCCTCTCGTACCAAGAACGCCTCTTGCTGATCCAGGACCACCTCTCTGTGAATAACCGGCTCTGCCACGGGGAGGACCAGCCCAGGGATCTCTGGGTGGAGCAGCACCCCTTGCTCCTCTACCACCCCTTCCTCCAGCTCCAACTTGAAAATCTTCATAACCATAGTATGGATCTTCATATCCACCAAGGTAGTTATGGTAATCACATCCATAATAATCACAATAATCTTCGTATCCACAATAATCTGGAGGATATCCATAGCCACCTCTACCTCCACTGCCTCGACCTCCTGTTGGAGGGGGCATGTGAGGCGGACCATAAAAGTAGTAATCATCATACATTTGCTTTTTAGCTGCTTGCCTCTGAGCTTTCCATTCTTTCCTTTTTTGATCTGGTGGCTTAGCAAAAACAACTTCAATATTTTCTCTTAAGTCTTTGCCATTCGTTTCTTCCATTGCCTTTACAGCACGATGTCTCTCATCAAAATGAATGAATGCATAATCCTTTAGTTTCTTCACTCGTTCCAGTTTCCTAAACCGACTAAATGCTTTTTCTAAAATCTCTTCTGTCACAATATTGGCAAGGTTGCGTACAATTAGCACTTTCACCTTTGCGGAGACTTCAGGATCTGGATCTTCCATAGGGTCAGCCCATTCCACTGTACCCACATTTCCCCAGACTTTCACTTTGCCACTCATTTAACCCACACCTGGCCTGAGCAGCAGTTTTGTGATCTTCATACTCAAGCAAACAAAAACCTCTGTTGTTTTTCTTATCATCTGGTTGACAGTACAAAATGACATCTGTAAGGCCCTCTGTTACTTTGCTAAATTCTTCAAGAGTCTGCTCCTTTGTTTTACTCTTGGGAATAGACCCAACAAAAAGTCTTTTATTTGCAACTGAGATGCAAACTCCAATGTGTTTTCCAGAGCGAATTTCATGATTATTATACAGTTTAACAGCCTCCTGAGCTGCTTCTTTTGTACAGAAAGTTACAAAAAGCATATCATCCATGTAGACCAGTCAGGGGATCCATCATTAAGCCCAGATCCCAAATAGGTCCAGCTTTTTCAAATAATGGAACAAGTTCATCTTCAAATAGATCTCTTGGAATCTTTCTCACAAATATCTCTGTGCCAACAGAAGGCTGTTGTCCTGAATATACTGAATCTGGAGGAGGTCCCCTATATTCCTGCTGTCCAGTGGTCACATCAAGTGTGTAGCTTGTCCTTTCCAAGAGTGCCTTAATTTTTGCCTCATCTGGTCCTTTGCTAGAATTGGCCACTTTGGTCCCGTTTTTCTCTCTGCGTATATGTCTTCATGATTCCACATAAAAAGGCACTTTTGTTCTGAACATATTTTTAAACTGTTGAAGTACTGCCAATGCACCGTCTTCATTAAATTATTTTAAAGCTTCAATAGGTCTTTCATTTAGATCACTGTGTGCAACTAAACCTGCAATGTAAATTTCATCTAGTTTTTCAGCAACTTTCTGTGGTAAACCAGCATCAAGTAATGTCTGGAAATGCTCAGAATGGGTAACTGCAGAAGTAGTACCCATGGGCTCTTCAGTACCATTCCCATTAACATGTTCAGTGGCCATGTTTCCAGATCGCTGCTCCTTGTGTTGGGTGGGAGTGGAGCTGTTGTAAAATGGTGGCCGAAGCTCACCCAGCTGGCAGCTAGGACCAATACTTTTATACAGAAAAAGGGGAAAGGGCTGAGTGAAAAGATCTTCATGCAATTAAGGAGCAGGAAGTGCCCTGGGGTGGTCTGGGACAAACAATGGAAGGGTCTAAATGGGATTAGGGAATGCTAAATAGCCTGAGATGGGCCTGGTGAAGACAATGAAAGGAGTAAAGTTGTTGGAGAGCCATAGTGAAAGGGCTATTAAAAGAACTATTAAGTATCCAAGTGGGCTGGGCTGGGCAGTTGCCTTTCGGGGAGGTGCCTGTGATCTGGGTTACAGAAGTGTATGGAAAAATTCAGGGATTGGGTTGCTTTCAAAGACATGGTCTTTTCCATTTAGGGTTCTAGGTCCCAGGTCCCATTACTCCATCATTCCCCCCTCAAACAAATGGGACCCAAAATCTTTTGGGTTAAAGAGAGAATGTCTCAATTTCTGAAATTGCTTTCTGCTGGCAAGGGCTGTAGAACTGTCCCTGACTTAATAGGGTCTCAGAGAGGAGGTTGACTGGAACCAAGCCCAGGCTGTATCCAGAGGATGATGGGGGGACATGGGCTGGTACCCACTGTTTGCTAGCAACTATAGGTGAATGGCCTGTAGTCTCGAAGACAAAAATCTGACAAGTAAGTTCAATACATAGGGCCCAAATATAGGGAGAATTAAAAGTGATGTCAAAATGGAGGGAAAAAAAGAAAGAAAGCAAGAGTCCATTCGAATCATTCACATTTGACATACGAGGTTATCTGATCCTGTTTCTTTAAGAGGATTAGATGCTGTTGGGATTCAATCCTATACAGGATAATATAAGTAACAAAACTTTTGCAGGCAGAAGTTTTCCACTCTTGGGTTCAATAGTTATACAAATTAATTTGCCAGAGACTGACTTTTACTCCAATTATAACAAAAGACTTGGGAGGATACTTAAGTAATGACTAGGCCAAATAGCCAGTTTTCTGTAGGTTATCTCTCTCTAAGAAAATTGATTGCACTGAAATTCTCTCCCCCAAATCAAACTGAAGATGTTTCTGATTTAGTTTTCCGATTTAGTTTCAGTAATTAATAGAATAACTCAATCACTAAGTTGTTTAGGATATAGAAAGGAATAATTTTAGGCTGCATAGCTGAGATCTTAAACACACATTTTATTATACTAGGCTTAGTCTATGGGATAATAATTCACATGACTAGGCAGATAATAAGTCCAGGTACTAATTTATTGACCATTTATATTCTGATTTGCTATAAAAGGATAAAGTGGGATGTGATTTGTCAATTCTACCTCATAGCCAGATTCAGGAATAGCCAGGGGGGTAATGTTCCTTTTCAAAGGAACACAACAGAGACACTGAGCCAGGAAGATCCCATATTAGACTGAGGCTAAAATTGTCCTCTCAGATTTTCCAAATGTAGACCTCCACCCGAATCACATTCTCTCTGAGTAGTTTGTTGCATTTCTTTCAGGTGGTGGATTATTGACTATTGATTATGGAAGGATTATTATGATCCATCAGACAACTCAAATTAAAATCAATTATAGTCCCATGAGCTTTTACCTCAAACAGCAAATTTCACTAAAATTTAAATTTGTCCTGGGGTGTAAAAGCCAATTGTTAGAGATCATTTCTATATACTTGCAAATTCTCAGCAAGCCAAGTACGTTGTTTAGGAACTCCATAACTCAAACAAGCTGTTTGCATATTTACAAAAATAAGGAGGATTGACAGGGATCCCAGAGAAGGGACTTCCTATTCACCTCATCTACCTTTAGAGCTGCTGTGGGACGTGCCTTTTGACTAACCCTGAGGACTCCTCTGAATGGGCAGAACTAATCTGGATAAGGCTTTCACTTCATCTCCTCTTCTACAAACACACACACACACAAACACACACACATACACACACACATACAGAGTAATCAATTACTAGCTTTAGTTTTTATCATTAAAATAATAACCAACAATCTTACAATTTTCGTAAGTGATAGTCAAATCATTTTAGCTGTAACATAAACAATAAACTTCAGATGACAATCAGTTGCATTTCCAGATCATATAAAAATGATTGATAGAAGGACAGGCTTACTAAGTGCAGAGGCTGGTTGGTTTCTTATCAAGTACTGTCTTGACCCATCCTGCTTTCCTCTCTCCCCAGGACTTCTGGGTGTGAGTGTGGGGAGTGGTGAGCAGGATGTGCTGAACCTGGGTGATACTATCAAGCTTTCTAGGTGGACTACAGGGTCTTCAGGGTCCAGGGATGTTGCCAATGGGGCACTGCTGTAACTGCTGCCTCTTCCTCCTTCCTTTTGCCAGGTAGGGGAGGGTGAATTTGAAGGCAACCTAAATTCCCTTTCTCCAGCACTCTCTTCTCTTAATCAGATTAGAGATGCAAGGGGTTAACAGGAAAACAAGGGGGCTATTTGCAAGCCCCCAAACTGAGATACCATCTTGACTCAAGGGGAAAGGAGTGGGGGAAAGGGAGTGAGAGGCACTTTAAGGAAGTGTTTCAAAACTTCTAAATGATCAATCTCAAAACCTCCAGAATCTAAGATGTTTTTAGCTGTTCTAACTTTTCACTACAGCCTTTGCCTGTTGAGTGCTCAGGCTACAGGAAGAAGAATCTTAAAAATTTTTTTTTGAAATTTTGTAATTTTTCTTGGTCCTCTAGAACATATTGAAGACAGGCACAAAGCTTTCCTTTTCAAGGTCTTGGAGACAGATTTTTTTCAATTCTAACCTAGGGGCAAATCTTGGGGAAGTCCTGATGAGTCTGGCTTTGAGTATCTGGCAGCCATGAGGCTGGAAGAGAAGGGGCATCCTGCAGTCATGGGTTTGGGGATGGGGAGTTCATCTGTGAAGGCAGATCCCTGGATATAGAGGGAGTGAGTCTCAGGAAACCAAAAAGCACTTGCAGTTTTCCCAATTTCCCACCATCCTAGAGAATCAAGAAAAATGGGCATATACTTCCAGATAGGGCATCACCTATGCAATGGAAGGTATGCTCAGGTCCAAGATGGCCTTGTAGCTGTCCATCCCCATTGGACCCTGAGAGGTTCAGGCTCAAAAAGCACCTCCAAACCTTCTTGGGGGCTTGGACAGTGACCCCAGCTGCAGAGTGAGAAACGGATAGAGAGAGAGGAGGTTTACTTACCTTCAGGTCTTGGCTGGAGAAGGGTTTGAGGGGAATCAGGCAATTCCATTTATAGGGCTGATGGGGTACAGGCTCTGGGAACTCCCTTGAACTCTCCTTGAATCTTCCCACTTGATGAAGCATTTGCCTGAAGTCATAAGCCTTTCATTATTGCTAGGCCCAAATCTCTGTTACTCTTAACTTAGACTAGCTCTCCATTTTCCAGCTACTTCCCATCCTTGATCCTATCAAAATATCTATACCCAAATCTGTTATCCTTAAATTAGCCTAGCCCTCCATTGTCTATCATCTCCAGGTAGCCCTCAGCTATTTCCCACCCTTAATCCCATTCCTGGAGTCTGACCTTAGTTCCTCAAGATCCTCCTTAGTCTCCTCCTCAAGATCCTCCCCAAACCTCTGCTCTAGACCACCCCTAGATCCCTCCCACAATCTTTCTGTATATAAGATCCATCTTTCCTTCATGAAGTGGCTGAGATTCAATCTAGCTCAGACTCACTCAGTCTGTGTCAGATTGTTCTGCCCCGCTTATCCAATATAAGCATCACAAATACTTAGGCTCCTTAAGAGTCTATCTGTCTGGGCCAGCCAGACTTGGGAATTCCAGGGGTCCCAAAGTACCTACCATAGCCCCGCAGTTGCGCCCAGTCGCCCCAATGACCCTGCAGGTGCTCTCAGTCACCCCAATGATTCTTCAGAGGAAAATTCCAGATATGGACAGAATAGTCCAACACACCTCAGTGGAGTGGCCAAGCATCTTTATTGTCTTACAAATCTCCTCTTGCTGCTGCCCCCTCAGCATTATTCGCCTGCCCCTTTTATTCCCTTTTTGTCTGCCCTTTTGTCAGGTGTCCCAGCAACAAGATCCTGATAGGCAGGGAGTGCTCCTCCATTGATGGTGCATGCTCAATGCCCCCGTGTTTGACATGCAGTCATCAAGGCAGAGTACATACCTGGATGCCTCTTACCCACCTCAGGTTTTCCTTGTTAGCAAGGACACACTGACCAAGGTCAGACATCTAGGTAGGCAAATAGCTCTAAGGGGCCCTTACAATCTCCCCCTTTTTGTTTTGCAAAAGGAGGGCATCAGCGCGCCACATCGCAAGGGTGTTTTGAAGCATATACAACGTATTATTAAGATGTTGCACTATACATTTACCAGTACTATTAAAGTTGACAGCAAAAGCATAATGGGGGTCAGTAAAGCAAACTC
The DNA here is from genome assembly GCA_028627135.1 of Pseudochirops cupreus. Classification (NCBI taxonomy): domain Eukaryota; kingdom Metazoa; phylum Chordata; class Mammalia; order Diprotodontia; family Pseudocheiridae; genus Pseudochirops; species Pseudochirops cupreus. Next base: position 2,541 of record JAQQSU010001078.1, on the reverse strand, counting down.
CTCCATAAGAATGGGTATCATGTCCAGTAATGTTCGTGATCAAACCAACTGGATCTACAGTAACCATCCACGCATACCAGGTGTGATTCTTTGGGTCTTCTGTGAATCCTACCCACGCAGGAACAGTCCCTCCAGGAAAGGATACTTGGCCCTGAGACCAATGTCTCACTAAGTCCTGCCATCGAAGGGCAGCATCAGTCAGTTCTGTCTAATAACAGGCCTGGGTAGCTGGTATGATGGTCAGAACGGTCAGCAATTGACACAGGCGTTGAAGTTCATGATTCTTTCCCCAACCCTGTCTGGGCCTCCGTTTCCGCCACCTTCTCCATTTCTCTCTCTGGTATCTTGTCGTTGGCAAGGAGGCGAAGCCACTTCATGGGTATCCATTTGCCTTTGGTTTCTCCATCTGGAATAACATAAGCATACCCCATTCCCCAAAGGGTTATAGCACCCGGTCCCTCCCAATCCTTCTCCAGGTCTTTCCAGATGGCCCTGGCCTTTGCCAGCACAGAAGGAAGCATCGGTGTCTGTGTGGTGACCAGTGGGAGCCCTTCAACCTGTGGAGCTGCAGTGTAAAAGCGCATAGCAGGAGTTAAAAAATCAATGAAAGAAAATTGAAGAAAATTATAGGTGTAGAGGGCAGTATGTAACTGTCCCATGGTGAGTCAGCCCATTTTTCCTGTCTGCCGCAGACCTCCCCCTTTTTGTTTTTGAAGGAGAGTCTTAAGGGTGTGGTTCGCCCTTTCCATGATGGCCTGACCAGTAAGGTTATAGGGAATTCCTGTGACATGCCTAATAGAAAATTCCTGCAGAAAGGAAGCAAAAACTTTAGAAGTATGAGCTGGGCCATTATCTGTTTTTATGGCCAAGGGGGGGCCTGCAAAAGAAAAACATGTTAATAAGTGATTTATCACATGTCAGGCTGCCTCCCCTGGCTGGCTGGTGGCCCATAGGAACCTGGAAAAAGTATCAACAGACACATGGATGCACTGGGAACCCCAATGGGTGACATCCATTTGCCACAACTCCTGGGGGCAAGTCCCTCGTGGATTTTCAGAAGGAACATTTGGGGGTGGCCTGAAGGGAGCACAGGAGACATAGTACTTCACTATCTCCATGGCTTGTTGTTTGGTTAAGCCATATAATACCCAGAGAGAACGAGCTGAAAGATGAAAAGCATTATGGGCTGAAGCTGCCTTTTCAACAGACATAAAAGATATACTGCAAGGAGGAAGAGAATCAGCATATCTATTTCCTTCAAAGATAGGTCCAGATCCCATGGTGTGGGATCTCACATGCATTATATAGACAGGGTATACTCTAGACAACAACACTTCTTGGGCTTCATGTAACAAGGAAGCAATAGAAGTGTGTCTTTTCTCAATATAAGCTTGAGGAAGTCTCTGTATAGCTGACAGCATAGGCGCTATCAGAAACAATGTTGCAGGCAAGTTACACAGAACTGACAAAACTTATACAATGAGGTTTCACAGATTTCCTTTCACACAATTACCAATAATCACCTTGCACAAGCATATTTGTGTAAATACTTGATTTATGCACTTACTCCAAATAGCTTGGTTAACAATCTTGCAAGCTTGAACCATTGTAACTGAAACGTTCCTTTAATACAACTGTTTACCAGAAACAGGATCATAAGCAATTACCATGTTCTTAAATTTGAACTTGAAATCAAAACCAATTAAGTACCAATTAATTAACAACTGACATGTCACTAGAAATCAGTTATATTCTGGAATCTCACATAGATGATGAATGTGGTAGTTCATAGACCTTACAAATTAACACAAATACATTCTTAAATTAAGCAAACTTGAAAACCACATCCCTATATTCTTTTCTCTCCTTTTTCCCCCAAAGTTTCTTATTTGCTCAGTAAGGCTTATACAAAATGTATTTCCAATTCACTTTGCACAGAGACTTATTCATTTCATCATTAATAATGTAGAAACTGTAACTTTAAATCACTGCATATTTCCAGAAAAGCCAAAAATTTAAATAAACAATTAGCTATCATAGTAAACATAACCCAAATGCAACAGCTTTAAATTATTAAATTTCATAACATAAAAATCCAATTCATGTGCAATAGAATCCACATTAAAAACTGCTGTAACCTCCTCTTTAATTGCAGGTAGGTGTAAATACCTGGTTTTCTAAATAGCAGAAATAAACATCATAAGACAAGATTAACAGCACTGATAAAATAACATAACTGGCTTTTAGCACAGTTTTTTCTCTTTTGTTTTAACAATTCAGATTGAAAAATTGCTTTACTTAACACCCTTTCTGGCACACAATGATCACTCAATTTTTACAATAAAAGAGCATTTTACAATTTAGAAATACCATAATAACATAATGACATTATGGCATTAGTTTCATTGCCAAATCATCACATACAGGAATCATTAATAGGAAGTTGGGCTTACCAATTGTAGAGGTTTTTTAAGAAAATTGGCTCAAATGTTTTTAGCTGTTCTAACTTTTACTCCCAGAAATTTTACTTATGTGTCCACT